>LPNX010314358.1:174051-201491 GCA_001517045.1 Pseudotsuga menziesii
AAATTTCTACTTAAATTGTAATGGAAACAAAAGATCATATAAACACACCATGCACCATAGAAACAATAATTTTACACCGAGAAATCCAATAAGGGAGAAAACCTAGCCTACTTTTCTTAGAAAAAATCATTCCAATTCAAGTACATTACCATTCATGAAGAATCCCTCTCAATGAGCCCTTTATCATGAGGAAACCCTAGTGAACCTCTTGAAAGAGATTGCAAACAACTAGGAGATAATGAGAACCCAAAATTATTTGCTTCTTGCCTTTGCTAGGAATTCTTTGGAAAGTGTACACAAGTGGAGAAAAGAAGAGAAGATGTGATGATAATGAAAATGAAGTATGTGAGCACTTTATTTATAGTCTTCAGTTCACTTGAATTTCACTAGTGGGGCCGACTTATCTTCCTGTTGGAGCCGACTTGTTCTTCCTTATAGGGTCGCCTTGTATTCTTTCCTCCAATCTTCTTTGGAGTTTCTTCAATGCTATCTAGTGACTTCTTCAATGGTGACTTGTCTTCTTGGTTATTTCTTCATCATAGAAAAGTTGTCCTTGTTGATGATCATCTCCTCACATGCACATCTATTCACGCATAGAGTTCTAATGTTGATTTGACCCACGTTAAGAAGTCCCAAACACTTCTTAGAGCCTATGTCAAATTCAACATTAGATTAGACTCTGTATATTCCACAAGGGGATGAATTCTCCTATCAAATAACAAGTGAACTCACTCTAATATAGAATAGATCACTCCATCTTCGAGCAGGCAATGTGATAGCACCTTGGGGCCAATCTCCCCACACCATATGACTCGGGATATTGGGAGAAGTGTGAAAGCAACCTTGGCCAATTTCCCCACACTATAGGACTCAAGATAATGCGAGATTGTTTGCCCCTACTTGGGCCATTCTCCCCACACCATATCACTCAGGATCATTAGAGGAAATTTGGGGTCTAAAATGGGCCTCCTAAGGAAAATAATAAAATAATACTTAAAATAATAAAATAATACTTAAAATAATAAAACAATAGTTATTAATTTTGGAGGAAGAATGAAAAAAATTTACTTTTTGTGTTAGTATTTTCGACATATCTAGCAGTGTTTTTACTCAAATTTCAAGCGGGAGAGCTCGTTGGATGCGGAATTCAATTCTGCATCCAACGAGTACCCACACTGCATACTTTTGACGGACCCTGCCACCCCAAAAAGAAGAAATACCTGAAAAAATGTGATGATGACATCATCATCACGTTTTTTTCCAGGTTTTTCTTGTTTTTGGGGTGGCGGGGTCCGTTAAAAGTATGGAGTGTGGGTACTCGTTGGATGCGGAATTGAATTCCACATCCAAGGAGCTCTCCCGCTTGAAATTTGAGTAAAAACACTGCTAGATATGTCGAAAATACGAACAAAAAAAGTAGTTTTATTTTATGACAAATATGTCAATTCAACCATTATGGTTGACTCATATTATTGAAATTCTATTGGTTCTGGAATTCCAACTCACAAAATTCATTGTTGGCGTGTTTTCTTATAAGGCCCATTTTAGACCCCAAATTTCCTCTAATGAATGGGAGAATGTCTGCCCGATGCTGCAACCTGGAGAAACATCAATAGTATATTGTACCTTACTAATGGGGACTGGCAGCATCAAAGAAGCAAAAGCATTCAAGAAAATCATAAAAGTGTTTGAAGCACGGACAGGCCCAGAAATCAACCTTGATAACGCCAGAGTCTGCTTTATTAAGCATAGGGCTAGATTCCATCAAAAAGTGATTGAAATTCTTGTCTTTAAGAGATGAGAATATCCTTATAAATAACTGGGACACCTACTCACTGTATCTGACTATGGCAGAATCAGTTGACTCGACACAATAAATAAGATCAAACACAATATAGAATATTGAGCAACTAGATATATATATATATGGCTAGAAAACCATTTGAATGGCTCAGGGTGCTCACTACAATGAAAATATTTGGACTGGTGTTATCTAGATACATCAAGGATACAATCAGCTACCTATACATCATGGGATCCACCAAATATGAATTTGATGCATAATCACTCGTGATCGTCTTTAGATTTGGATCCATAAGTGTAGTAATCGATTTACAATCCATCATACTGAACCTCTTCAGGATCTTAACCATGTGCTTCCCCTGACTGAGGAATATATCATGTAGTCTCTTCCACACCTCTAATCCTATAAATTCGTGCATCAAGCCAATATCCTTCATCTCAAACTTAGAGGCCAAATCCTTCTTGCACTCATCTATGATCATCTCTGCTTCGTAAGGAAGATACCATCAACATATAGCACCACGATCAAAGGATCACAAGCAATAACCTTGTAGTAAAGGTTGGAATCCACATCACTCTTGGTGAAACCCAAGCTCATCAAGTAGGTGTCAACCTTGGCATACCAAGCCCTGGGTGCCTGCTTGAGTTCATACAAGGAATTCTCAATCTGCAAAAATGGGAATCCTTCCCGTATATCACAAATCCCTCATGTTTCTCTATCTAAGCCTCTTCCTTAATCACACCATTGATGAATGTTATATTTACATCAATACGATGTAATCTCCATCCCATCATCGAAGAAAGAGAAATAATAGCCTTGAGGAAAGTGTACTTGGTGACTGGAGAAAAAGTCTCATCATAGTTTACTCCCTTTTATAGGAGAATCCTCTTGCCAAGAACCTCGCTTTGTGCTTCTCGATGTTTCCTTTTACTACATGCATGATCTTATAAATTCACTTGGATGTCACCATTGAATTCCCCTCAGGTCTCATAAAAATATCCCACATGTTATTCTTCATGATGGACTAATACTCATCCATCGTGACATCCTTCCAAATCTAGTGGCCCACTTCCTCATCATAACCATAAGACTTAGAATCAATGATGTTACTCATCAATGCCAATTACCTGGAGAAAATGTGAGGTATTTTAATCTCCCTGAAGGCATTGCTCGGAGTTGCATACCTCTGTGTATATTGCAAAGTATCGCAAAGCCATGTTGGCCTCTTCATGGTCATGGTAACATCTCTAGGTACATCCACTAGCTCTGTTGGAACTACTGACTCCTTCTAATAGTATGAAGGATGAATAACTAGAGTGGAGGGTTTTTCACTCTTGTCTCTTGGAATATCCTACTCCTCATCATCAATATCCATGTGAGAATTCTAGACCTTTTGAAGACTATATCTTCATCAAAAGTAACATGATGACTAACCTCAATATGACATTGTCCTGGAATGTAGACCTTGTAATCCTTCGAATACTCTCTATATCCCACAAAGGTGCCCTTCTTCCTTGAAGGTTCTAACTTTGTCCACTTCTCCTTTGGCACGTGGATGTATACCAGACAACTAAATATCCTCAGATGACTGACCTCTGGCTTCACTCCTGTGACTGCCTGCTCATGATTCTTATCCCCTAATATTATTTGAGGGATTTTGTTACAAACATAAAAAAATTGTTGGATGCTTCTTCCCATAAGAACATGGGTAAGTTTTTATCATGAATCATTTCCTTCACAACTTTCCTAATGGACATGTTCTTGCTTTTTGCAATTCCATTATGTTGAGGGTTGTAACGAACATTCAACTCCCTCTTGATCCCTATGTCCTTGCATAAATCATTGAAGTCCTTTGAGGTAAAATATCCTCCATTATCTGACCTCAAAATATTGATCTTATTCCTTATCAAATTCTCTACCCGACCCTTGAACTCCTATAACCTATTTAATAATTCAGCTTTGGTCTTCATGAAATATTTCCATGTCTTCTTGGAGAAATCATCTATGAATTTCACATAATATAAGAAGCCATCGATAGATGATATTATCATTGTTCCACATAGATTTGAATGTACAAGATCCAAGATCCCATTATATCTACTATCACTGCTTGGAAAATACCTTGGCATTCTTTCTAAGTGCACAACCTATTCAAACACCCTCATGCTCTACCTAGAGCTCTGGAATACCTGTGACCATCCACCTCAATGTTGGCAAGGCCCTATAGTGTAGGTAGGAAATATTTGATGTCATAGGTCACATAAACTGATACTATCATCTATCAATTCATGCGTTGGACGTCTTATCAATATTTATAGTCCTCCCTCTCGAACACCAATCACTCCTGTTCATTCTATGCTCGATCCATTTTGCCATATAAGAACCTCAACATCCATAAATGCAACTCTGCAGCCTCTATACTCCAATGTTGAAATGGATAGCATGTTCTTCTTCAATCCTAGTACAAAAAAAACATTTTTCATATGTAGAGAATCTCTAGAATCTAGCTAAAATGACTATGTTCCAATTCCCTTTACTGCATGCTTGGTATTGTCTTCAAGTTCCACCTATAATGTTAACTTCTTTTAATGTTAGGAGATGAACATCAACAAGGAAGGATATTCTACATTGTTGGGGTTAGTGGGGGCATGATGTCGACCCTTGGTTCATCACTTCACTTGGATTAAGCACACTACACCATTTTATCAATTTTTTTTATTGCTTCTGTGGTTTAGTCCGTGATTCGTGGGTGACAAGCCATCAAATTAAATTATTTTACTTTTTAATAAGGTAGGCTCTAAAGTTAAGTCAAGGAATCCTCATATAAATAAGGCTTCTAGCATTCAATTGTAAACATGGACAAGGGCTCTAATATGCATTTTTTTTCTTTTTTTCTTGGTCTATTGGAGCTTTTGAGTGATGTGTACCTCTCTCTTTGGATTATGATGAATAGGTAATGGCAAATGCTGATTTTTATAGGGTTTCTACTATCTTGCAAGGTTGATCCTAAGAATGTTTGTAATAACTCGTGGCTAAGGAAGGACATAAGAAGTATCTCTTGCTCTCTTTCTTGGTTGATGTTGGTAAGATCTCTCCAATTTCTTGTTTGATTTTTATTTTGCACCTTGGATAAGGTAAATTAGAGTTTTTTTTATCGACATCTTGTCAAATTTGTTTGAGGAGACCTTCCACTTGAAGGAGCTCTCCATTGTGGGCCTTGGACTTCATCTTTTTCCCTAATTAGGTTTTGTGGCTACTTTGACCCAATATCATGTTAATAGCCTCTTTCCCTAGTTGGTAAATCTTAAATATCCAAATTGAGTAGGGACTTTGAGCTTGATCTTTAATTTCCCTAGGGTTGAAAAGACTAAGGTCATAACCCCTTCTCTTTCACTCTTTTTTATCAAAATTCTCTTGTGCATTTATTACAAAAAATTCCAAAAAAATATAATATCAAGAAAACCCTAAAAATTAGAAAAAATTATATCTCAAAAAATAGTTGTGATTTGGAATTTTTGTTCGGACTGAAAAGCATGCCCTATGAAAATTGATGGTCAATCCTTGAGGGCGCACTTTTTCTATCATTTGGATTATGTTTTTCTAGGTGGCCTATGCATGCTGGTGTTTGGTTTTTGTAGATCTATTATTGCATGTGTAGTAGGCACATTGGTCATTTCAGGTAAGTTTGATGGGCCAAAAGTGAGGTTTTGGGCCTGGATTGACCCTTGGGAGGTTGGAAGTTCATTAGAGAACGTATTAAGTGAGACCACTCTATATTTGAGGGTTGTTATAAAGCTCATATCAGATCTGATATTCTATTTTCAGAACTATTTTGGGGCATTTTTTTCACCCTCTTTTTCATATCACTTACCCTACTACAAAAGGTACTCTTCACATGGTAAGGTTGATATTGGTTTGACTAATTTTTTTCAAGTTTGATGAGATACATCCACTACTGCAATTCTATAACATCAATATCAATTTGATGTTACATTTCTTGGGATCCATGATAAAGTTATTTATCTCCAAACATGTTTTTGTATTGTCAAGGGAATCATAAATATTGTTCATCAAGTTATAGGGATTCCCCTTGGTCTTCGGAGTTAACCTAAAGTGTTCCAGAATCTAGGATGAGGTGAAAATGGGATCTAGCTCCTACTGTGCTTTCCACTCATTGCATTTTGATTTGCAACTTTATCGTGGGTGCTATTTTGAGCGGTAACATTTCTTCGACGTCATTGTTGGAGAATGCTTCATGATTGTTGCATGATAGTTGGGGCACGTTGCTCAGGTCAATGTTTTCATCCTCTTGGAAATAATGAAATATTAGGTATGAAAGCTAAGGTAAGTTTATGTTTTGATAGTTTGATTATATTATTGTTAAGGACTAACCTTGCAAGTCTAATTTGGTGACTCCACTGAAGAAAATTAAAACAAAGATGTACACTTAAAGACAAAAGCCTTAACTATTGATGATATTGTCAGGTGTAGAGGTGAGGACATACAAAAATTAAGAAAAAGATCTCAAATTAGAAACTCCACACTTATTGATATATTCAGGATCAAATTCGATGACCTCATGAAAGAAGTTGAAAGTAAGGAAAAATGGCATGGCCTCTAAGGATGGATGAGTGTTTAACTCCTCTTGATTACTCAAATATCCCAAGTTATCAGAATAAGTTTCTAGAGTCATTCTGGGAATATTTTGTGATCATGATGATGATTTCATGGACCATGTTTCAAATTCTTGGTAGTATCTCCGTACGTCTTTATTAAGAATGAGGATGTCTATATGATATCATTCGTTCATCACTTGGAGGGAAAAAAACATTATTGGTTTGAGGGCCTGGACAAAGGAATAATGTCTTCCCTTGTAGAATTTATAGAGACATTTTGTATCCATTGGTGCCCAGAAGAGCATAAATAATGGGTGCCCTATGTTGAATACATGAAGACTATGTTTAAGTGAGAAGACCATGTTGATACCCAGGATCTTGATGAACACATAGAAGAATTCCATGGTAAAGATAGCTGGATCAAGCAAAATGAACACGCCTTAAGGATTCGTATCCATTGGTTCTTGTAGACCTATAAGACCATGAAGAATATTGTGACGATGAAATCCATGAAAATTATGAATAAGTTCTCCTTAAAGAGGCATTTCCAATTAAAGAGGATGTCAAAGACATTATTGCTGGTGATATTGTTGATATCTCTCCTTTTACTCATAGTAATGAGGGTTTGAGATCCTTCCTCTCTCCTATGGTTTTAATGATGAATATTTCAAAGATGATAGGTTTGAAGATATTTTTACTATTGAATATGATTTCCATGCATATGACGAAGTGTGGTTTTCTCATGGTGATCATGATATTGGTTCGGATTATTGGTAGTTTATTGGAAAGCCCATATATGACTCTTCTAATGAGGGAAATGTAAATTTTGAATCCCTCAGAAAACCTATTTTTGGTTAGGATCCTTATGGATTGGTTTATCCATGATTATTCACCATTGATGATGATATAGGGTTGCATATGGAGGATTTTATTAGAGATATTGAGCAACCAGGTTTACCCTCTCCTAGGTTGGATCTCAACCATCACTTTCAACCATTATTCTCAGGAATTGATGCAAGTTTTGGATAGCAAGAAGATGGAGAGCCTATGGTAGAAGAGCCAAATCATGTGAGAAGACACAAAGAAGAATACCAAATAGGTTCAGGGAATTAAATAGTTCTCTTTCAAAATGATGTTGGGTTCTATACAACTTTCACCATCGATCTTGTTGAGAATTTTTGGAGGATGAAATTTGATGGGATGATTCTCAGTCAGGTATGGGTGTAATGCGATTGGCCACAAAAACATCAAATGCCTTATCTTTATGAGAGATTCCCATGTTGATATTTCTCCAAGTTGAAAAATCATGCAGCATTCTACAGACATTCTCCTATAGAGGTCATGAGGATTGACCAATGGCTAGTGGAGGATGGCCTTCGCATAGCCTTGATTATCCATGAGAAGTGACTAAGAGTAAATAAGAATCGAGGTGCTTAGCCTTAATTATTCATGAGAAGTGGCTAAGAGTGAATAATCCTATAGGTCACATTTCATACTCTGAGAAGGAGTGATATATTCTATGTTAGAGTGAGTTGACCTATTTATTTATTAGGGGATTTCATTCCCTTGTGAAATATACAACGTCTACTTTAATGTTGAATTTCACATAGGCTCTAAGAAGTGTCCAAGACTTCTTAGAGTGGGTTCAAATCAAAATTATAGCTTTATGCATAAATAATCTTGCATGTTAGGAGATGAACATCAATTCTAGATGATGATAATGAATCTAGTCTCACTTGATGTATCTTGAAAGTGACTCTCTCATATGCTTGAGTTTTAGGAGACAGAACATGCCCAGGACATACAAATGGTGTAAGTAGAGAGATTTATCACCTTAGCAATTCTATGAGCATAAATTAAATTCAAACACAAAGAATTGATGTACCCATTCAGATATAGTGTTAGACTCTTAAAAGGCACGACGTATTCATGTGAATTCCAATTAAGCATAATTTTATATTGTCTTGATAGCCGTAAATGTTCATGGTATTTTTGTACCACTTTTGTTGTCCTTGTTATTTATCAAATTAAAGAATTTCAATTGTCATGAAACCATTGTATCTATAGTACTCCAGAATGGACATTGTAAAGTCCTCATGTTGGTTTATGCTTATTTTATTTATTTTTTCCTTCATATGCTTAGTTCTATTTGATTTGGAGATATTTCAAGATCTTTGCAGTGATATATTACAAGTCATTGGTCTTTTAATCTCCTATATTTGCTATATTTTGATTGGTTTCTTTTGTTTTTTGGATTTATGCATTAGAGATCGGTGTTTATGCCATGTGCCATGGAATTGAAATTTATTTGGTACTTAATTAATCTAGCTTGAGGTGATTCTCCTTTTCGTAATTGTATGAGAAATATAGGTTAGTTCTTGTTTCTACTTCTACAATAGTTGTGTCTCTTGTTTCAATATGACGTGTTTAGTTTTGTGTTTTGGAACAATACAAGGAACTAATCAATTACTTTGATTCAAAATATTATAGGAGAATGCCGTGTTTTTATGCAACTTTGATTCCTTTAGAGGCTTAGATGAAGAGTGTATATGGTTGTGAAGGAGTTGCAAGTCTATCCTCCCCGCATGCATCGCCGTGCTTTCCATCTTCTACTAGTGTACCATTGGAAACAAATGGTTATGAAGATCACTCAAGGTTGGCCTAAATTAAAATTAATGTGCTTCTATTCCTTATATTTTCTTGTACCTAATATCTTGTCCTAACATCTCTCTAAACATGAAATCTTATTGTCCCATTTTCTCTTCTTTTTCATCCCTTTTTCATCAAAGTAGGATAGTAGTACTAAGACCCAATATTTACAAATGTTTTTTTGTTATCACTATTCTTTTCTCTTGGTCTATTTGAATTTAAATTCATGGGTAATAATAAAGTTTCCTTTTTGTAAAATTAAAAGTACAATTTATTTCCCCTGTTCTTTGATATGATACATCCAAGATGCCTTACTTTGTATAATAATAGTTAAATATTCCCTTTTGCAATGAATCGCTTCAGACTCCACTAGAAAACTACAAAATCTCATAGAAAGAAAAGAACACAATAGTTTCACCTCCAAATCCTAAGCAAAATTTGCAAATGGTTAATGGAATACTCTTTTATAATTGGAGGTGGAGGGAAATTCTTTTCTATCTACATATTAAATTCTATCTCTTGTTTTCCCATATCAGATCTAGTTGATGGGTTTATTGTCTTTGTGTTAGCACATACATGTGAGCTTGCTATTGATATCCAACAAGAGGTATCTAAGTTTGGAGCAGTTTGATAATTAAGATTACGTGTATTTATGGAGGTGCTCCCAAAGAGACCCACAAGTATTAGATCTTTCATAATTTAGATCATTTGGCACATTTTTATGGAAAAAGTTTTGAATCTGTAGAAACATTGTAAACATATGCTTTATAGATCTTGATTGAGTATTGTTTGATTATTTCATGGTGGCTTCATTGTGTATATTTTCTCAAATATTTGAATTCCTAATTGTGTTCCTCCTAATTTGGATTTCAGGGTTGAGATTGTCATTTGGAACTTTGGGTTAGTTAATTCATATTTTGGAACCACAATATAAATACTAGAAAAAAGTGATATATATTGTGTTGGATGACGATTATCGTATGCTTGACATGAGTTTTGAACCACATATAATGAAAATCATTTCTCAAGTACATATATCTTGCATTTAATTTATTGTAGGTTTAGCTACCCAGAACAAATTCATGTATGTTAGGATTATCATCTAAGAAATATATAATATTGGATAGTATAATGTATTAAACAAAAGCATATCCCACCCATGATAATCAGGGTTCAAGTTCCCTTAAATGTTGTGTGGAGTTAACTACATTTGATCATAGTCCATTCATTTAGTGGGAATTAAAGTTGGTAGCATTGATGCTTATGCTGAAATGTGTAGGTTTTTTTTTTGTTTTAATTTTGGGATTGGAAGCTCATGTATCAGCTTCTCAGTGGGATCGCTTATTGCCACAACGAAGGAGTCCTACACATGTTAGTTTATATTGATTTGATTAGATCAGAGAGATGCCATATTGAAACTCCTTTGTTTTATTCGACTGTTTAGGATGTTTAATACTGCATGAACCTAAATCCTTCAAATTTGTTGATAAACATGACAATGAATTGTTGAATATCGGTGATTTCAGGCTCAGAAGAGACTACTTCTATCCAATCATTGGTTCTCAGATGTTTTCAACGTGACATGATAAAAATTTTGATTCTTCCATTTGAACATATATTACTAATTATTGAATAAAATTTATTCAAATATGTCTAATCCTTCCAACAACTCGATTTACACAAACCAACCTAATATTAATGTGTGCCAAATTGTCCTCAGCATATCGAATGCCATCATAGTAGTATGATTCAACATCCATTAAGTAGATCACATTATAATCACATGCCTATAATTTCTTATGTACTTCGTGCCTTGTTCAATGCACATCACGCCACCTTAATCGAGATGCTCTAATTTCTTTGAATTTTACATATAAGTTAGGGCATGGTTGTTAGCAAGCTACTACATTGTATTTTGTTTTGTAAGAGATGTTTGTTATATATACATAACATATCTACATGAAGATCTGGAGAACAAGAAAAAATGTATATAGAGAGCCTCATAGCCTCTTCCCGAGAGCCACTAAAACAATTATAACATCAGAGTAGGAATTTGGATCTAAAAATTTGACATCCTTAGTCAACAAAGCTCCTTTGTATAGGAGTTGCATATGAACCTTGTCACGCCATAATCTATAAAATGCATTTGATGGACTCACCTCATTATCAAATACATGCTTGCCACATAACTTATGAATAGTACATAAAGTCATAACTCTACAAATGGAGATACATGGCCCTTCTAGGATTGTAGATCCAATCATGTCTACAAATGGAGATACATGGTCCTTCTAGGATTGTAGATCCAATCATGTCTACAAATGGAGATACATGGTCCTTCTAGGATTGTAGATCCATCTCCTTAAAATAAAATATCATTTGTTTTCCCAGATACACTAATTTCTCAAAGAACAATAAGATTGGATTCTTCTATATCCATATTTTTCTCCAAAGGAAAACAATCCAATAACCAAGTCATATGACAAGTCAGTAATAAATAAAATAATGATGTGGTTATGCCATGTGCCTTCTCCTCAAGGTGGATGCCTTCATCTAAGGTTTTGGAACATGTAAAATCTCATCAAGTGGCACATGTGTCTCATCTAAGTGTAGATCATCAAAAATTGTGCAATACAACCCTCAATCCAAGGACCGATTTACTAGAAAATAGAATATTGGAGCCTCATAAAAGTGGTCAACATGCTATAAATAGTCCCTAAGGCTAGGATGCCTTCATCAACTAATTGTATGAATCAACCTCCCATAAAAAATGATAAGTATGCCATTATTGAACCTCCTCAACAACTTTTCCCCAAAACAACACTAAGTGGTTTAGATCCATAAATCTATCCCAGATATAATGATGATATAAAACACATTAGATAATCAAAATATCTCCTTTAAGGTTGGGTGCTCTTTAAAACAAATTAACCACCCCCTCATATAGTGGTGCTCTATTGAAAACAAGCCAAACAGTATGAAAATGGTTTTTTCTCACACTAAACTAGGTTAAATTAGTGGTCAAAATGTTTGCTACAACAACCTTTCATGAATCTAAGGTGCCCTCCTAGAAATAAGAACTGCATGCAACTTAGTCGCTTTTAGAAAATAAAACCTAATAGTTTTTTAACAAATATATTAGTGAATAAGAGGTTTTTCTTCATTGAGTATATATGGTAAAAATAGAAAACCTCCCAGGTTAAATATCTATCAAATAGTTGACTAGTTAAACTAGATGGATTTCATGGCTTTTGAGTTTCTATAATTTTTATCATAACTTCAATCAATGAAATAAAAAATCCCATCATTCAAAGCAACAACAAAGCACAATATGCATCAATTATGTTTGATAAAAAAATCCCTCTCATAGCAAAAAAGAAACTTCAATAAATATGGCTACACAAGAAAATAACAAGGTGCACACATTTTTATAAGCTAAAAGTAAAATAATAAAATACACCATTCCTATTTTTATAACTTACATAAAATAATAAAATACATCATTCTTGTTTCTATAAGTAACAATAGGTCTACATTATAATTGTAGTAAAAATGGAAGACAAGTCAATAACAAAATTTAGTATATTTGTTACCATTATTACCAATAAGTTAAGGAAAACAATTTCATGACTACATGTTCAAAGTCATTATCCTTAACATGTTAGAGCACATCTATCCTCCAAAATTTAGGGATACCTATTAATATGAATCTTAGAGTCGCTCTAGAAAAAACTAATCTTCTTCTAGATCCCGCTAGTCATTGGAACACGCATATTTTTATCCTTCACTTTTAAGTATATTAACTCTTTCTTTGATAGTATTATGGTTTACATGCCATAAATTTATAAGAATATATTTTTTGATGATGTATTAAGAAAGGTAAAAAATAATGCATGGGATATATGATAAATCTATCTTTATTATGATATATTGATGATGTATTTTTATAATATAATGTATTTATGCTTTTGGGTTTTAACAACTTTGAAATAATTTGTACCCTTCTAATTTGGGAAATTTAGTGTAATTGAAGATCACTTATATTTTTAATACTAAGATGGTATGGCAAAGTTTGATAACTCACTAAAAGAGAACCCCGTGTTCCACTCTCACGTGAGAATCTCTCAAACATAAACATTCGTGACTTCTCTTGTATAGGGGAATTTGTAGAGAAATATCCACAGACCTCTCTGTTATAAGTCAAAATCATTAGAGTAATTTTAAAGGTGTAAAAATATTATAATTTTTATATACATTTGTAAAAATATTATAAGGTGTAAAATATTATAATTATAAAGGTGTATTAATATTATAATTTTGAAGGTGATTCCTCAATTGACTCTATCTTATCATGCATTTGTTTTATCCTTTACATTTGAAGGTTAGGTATAGATATTTATTTTTATTTTTATATCTTTGTATTATTTATATTTGGTTTTGTACAGCTGACTTGTTATTTTGATATGTCATTATTGTTATTTTTGTCATTGTAAATAATAATAATTATCATTGTTATGTCAAACATTACCCACATACTTGACAACATCTCCTCCATATTGGGTTATTGTAACGATCCTTAACCTAGAAATTGAATCACAACAATGATATAACACCCTCAAACTTCATAAATAAACACAAATAGATACACAAAAGAATGAACACAAAAATATGGAAAGAACCCTTAAGATAGGGTAACACCATCACATACTCCTTATGGAAGGAATCACTCCACAAGCCATGTTTACCACCAAAAAAATTATCGACAATTCACAAGACATCTCACTACATTGTTTCTACTTCTTTATATAATTTCTATCAAACATCCAAGGTAGTCTCTAGAGAAGGAACTTTCTAATAAGCAAAACATTCTAGTAAGTATTCTTATAATTATTGTTTTTCACGCTACATTTTACTGCATGGGCCTTATTTACTACAGCTGGCCTCAATACATAGCATTATCACCCTAGGTACCTCATTATCCTCTCTAAGTACATTAATTTCCATACCCCTTCATATGTTTCATCTTCAAAACATGCAAGGAAGCCATACAATATGACCTACTAAGCAATGTAGCCAACTAGTACCAAGCACATGCACCCATCCATTGTAGTGAAATGTGGACATAGGATCCAACTGCTTCATTCCCACCTCGATCTTCGTTGTGGTTTCTCCTTTGGTTCCATGTTGTTGTGATACCATGCTATCTCCATATTACTTTTAGTCCTCCATTTTCCTCCATATTGGTTTCCTTTCCGTGGCCAAATTTTTTTGCAATGTTTTGAAAGAAAAAGAGGATATTTAGCTCTATTTCTACAAGTTTATGTGTAGAATATGAAGAAACCAGTTGCATATCTAAGTTCTTCACTCTAAGGCACTAAATTTTATTAAAAAAATGTCCATATCAAAGTCTAAGAAGTAGATTTATCATTGATTTAAAATCAATTGTTTTAGGTTTTTTTTGTGACAGCCGCATAGATTACAGAGATTATACCTTTTAATATGTCCTCGAGTTTTAGTCAAACTAGTGAAAATAGATTCATAATGGTTGTGGCATTTCATAATTGGGGTCTTAATAGAGATTTTGAGCTATATTAAGGGAGTTATAGTCATTTTAAATTTGTTGCCTCAAAAGTAAGTAATTTTCTTCAAAACCCTAATTCTATTTTTGAAGGTGTAACAAGTAAGATGCATTTCACAGGAAAATTGGATGGTCCTAGTATTGGAGAATACATCAAATGGACAAAGTCGTTATCCTCATAGAGGTAGAGATATGAGTGTTTCATGAGTTTAAGAAAATATGCTTCCATATGGTGGATGTTGCTTAACCCCTTATAATTTGCCGACACTTCAAGGCAAAGATATGAAAAAGTATTTTTAGATAGGTGGGATAATGCTGTGAAGACGGATTTATGAGATCCATAAGGGTTTATTTTCATATATCTACTTCCTATTCCATGTTCATGGATGTATTCATAAATAGAAGATCATTTTTCTATAAACTCTAGTTGCAAACATAATTTCATAGATTTTAATGTGGCTAAAAGACTGCAAGTCACCGCAAAACATATGTGGAACACACGAGTTGAGGATGAAAATTTTCAAATTAAGCATGATAATGTTCAAATTAGGAATGAAAATTTTCAAACAACTTCGTTGCTACCATAAGTTATATTTGGAACATTATTACGCACTAAAATTGGCACTACAGGAAGTTCTCCTATTGTGGAGTCGACCTCGATGCGCTTTTGGACATGACCTCCAATGATATTTGCAAACTTTTCCCTTCTCGTGCTTGTCGAAGGTTCCATCGAGGGCTGAAGAGACAACCTATGGCATTGATCAAGAAGCTACGAAAACAACAAGGGCGCATGAGAGATGCGCGGGTGTAGGAAGGGAGAACAACTTGTTCAGGGGCTTTGGTGATTCTATTAAGGTCAGCTTTGGAAGCTCGAAAACACAAGAGGGCATCCACCTTCATGCACTGGACTGTGTCTCCGCTAGTTCCTCTTGCTCTGCAGTACGCAGCGAGCCCTCTGTCTCCTTGTATTTCCCTAGACTAGACAACATAGAAACCAACAGATCTGAAGCATGCGACGAGAATAGGAGTGGAGGCGGCTCTACTGGTACATAATAGCTACCTCGAGGTTCAGATTTTGACAGATATGGTACTCTCTCTTTCTTTTCCCATACAGGTGGTGGTGCCCTCTTTTTTTCCAATATCTCCTATGAATCTGGAGTCAGGGTAGACATGGACATGTTTCATATTTTTATTAAATTGTCCTTTGGGAAGTCGATTTTGGTGTGGGTTCATGGTTCTGAATCCGTGGAGACTCTAAAAGATGATCTAGAGCGAAGAGAGGGTTTTCCTAGAACCTCTTTTTTCTTTCTTCATGAAGGTAAAGTGTTGCAGGAAGATTCTAGGCTGACAGATTATCAGATTTCCAAGAACTCAACTATTGTTCTGATGCATCGTCTGCGGGGGGAGCAGAAGGAAAAAGAGGACCCTCTAGTCCTTCATCTTATAAGGAAGCAACTCAACCTAAGGGATCCCAGACATCCACCTCATCTTCTTCCTAGAATAGTCTGTATTTTATTGAAAAGTTGGAATCCAAACCAACCCTAGAGATCAAGAATCCACAGGTAAAACAACTTTTCAGCACGCTACAATCTGTAGCTGTCATTTGTCGTTTTAATGGGTATTGGCCTAGATATTTTGATCTTCATCAATGGATTTTCACAATTGGACAATAAATTGTCAAATCCTCTTATGTTCCAAGGGTTTTTTTGTAGTTCAGTTCGAATCCCAGGAAGATTATCAGAAGATGTTATTGCAGAGACCTTGGTTTTAGGGGAGAGTTGGGCTCTTCATAACCCCTTGGTTTCCCGAGTTTGATGCAAACTCCATGGTGGTAACCAAGATGCCAGTATGGGTGAGGTTGCCAAATTTACCTCTACCATTCTGGCATCATTTAGTATTGGAAGACATTGGCAATCTTCTTGGGAGGTTAATCAAAAGTGACAACGAACGGAAAGGGCAAGGGGTATTTACTTATGCAAGAATTTGTGTGGAGATAGACCTCAACAAAGGTCTCCCTGATAAATTACAGCTGAAATATGAATCTTTCAATTGGATTCAGAATTTGGACTGAAAATACTGCTTTTAGGTGTAGATTCTTTAATTTGACGGGTCACCTCCAAGATTCATGCCTCTTCCTAAAAAGTTTACAAAGAAGAAAAAGGGGCAGACTACTAACCATAAAAACTGGCAAACAGATTATGTTTCGCCTCTAGATGGGGACGAGGAGAATGATGACGAAGAACAACCAGATCTACAAAAAAATGAGGAAAATGTGATGAAATCTGAATCAATGGATGCACAAACATTAGAAAAAAAGAACTATGGTGCGGAAACACAAACAAATGTTGTGAATCCTATGGATGTTTCTTTAAGTGGACTAAAGCGTGCACATGAAACAGAAAGTTCAAATGCCGATAAGGAACAAGTTACTGTCCAGCAACCAGGGGAGATGGCAAGTAAACAATTTATTGTAGCTGCCTCATCGCAGGAAGGATGGACTAAAGTGAAATCAAAGAAGACGGGAAAAAAGGGGGAAATAGAGACATGTTTTAACCCTTGATTACTATGTCCTATGATGTAATATAGTTTTCTTTTTTTTCATAGACCTTTGGTCTCTATTTTGACTGTGTGCTATGGCACTGGAGTTGATTGCTCGTAATGCATTTGCATCTACAAACCGTAATTTTGTTCGCCTCGGATGAAATAAAATTACGCTTTTTTTTCCAGGAAAAAAAACTAAAATTGGCACTACAATAGGCATGTTGGATGGTGCTAAAATTGGCACTACAATAGGCATGTTGGATGGTACTAAAGTTGGCACTAGAAATGCTCACTAGTACTAGTCGACGCTATAATTGGCACTAAACATGGCACCATCCAAAAATCAACACAACTCTCAATGCTTCATTCATTACAACAACTAGCGCAAAACTCAATAAAAAATAATGAAAAATCACTTTATTGTCAATTTTTATGCCAAGAAAACACTAAAATGTGGTGCTAAACTAGCAACTAATGGATTGTTGTGTTATAGTGCATCCACCATATTTTATTTTTAAGGAAAAATCACACTCTAGTCATGTAGTGATGGAATTTGGTCCCCATCAATGATAGTAGAGTTAAAGGAGAAACGAGATTGGAAAGGGACTGAAAAGTACCATTATCCTTTCCAACAAAAAAAACTTCAAATCTCTTTTAAAAAATGGATTATGAAAGGACCTAGGGTTTCCTTATAAGTCTAGTCCAATTTTCTTATCTAAATACAAATTTGGAGAACATTGACCAAAAGTTGGGAAAATGAAGTTTGGTCCCATACCTTCCAAAGGATCTACTGAGTAATCTAAAAGATCATCTCCTCCCATGCTTCAATCATCTACAATGAACTTCTCTTCCAATCTATGTATATCTATCCTCTTTTTTGTACACCCACAAGCTACAAATTTAAGATATAATGGATGTATATAACTTTTGACCCAATAAAGCTGTGATTCAATAATAATTATTTAAATTTGTATATGCTATATAATAGTTTGTTTATGTAAGTTATATCTACCAATTCTTCCAACAACCTAGGTCTGGAAGTTGGCTAAGGAGTGAGCTATTCTCTCTACGATTTGCACCATCGAGATCTGTGCCCTCCTCGCGGTGTTTGCCTCTCCTCATTTGAGTCTCAAAATTTGTGGGGCCCATCGAGAGACATTTTTCCTCTGTCGCCTTGGGTACACAAGGTCGTATGCACGTAACCTCATGGTTAATACATGGGAGAGTTGGTCCCCATGTCCCACCCTCCACTCCCTCCCCTACTTCGCTTGGAGAAGCTCCCATCGTGGACTCACCTTGAGTCTTCCTTCTGTTAGTGAATGCTCTTGACATTGTGGACTATGCCTCCCTCACCCTCTACGAGTCCTTCAAAGACCTTCACCTTACGCAATACGAGCATACTATTTTTTCCTTGCAACATTGTTTTGTTTTGGTGGTAGGTTGCAACATTACCAATAACCAAAAAGTCGTCCATTTTTAGATACTAACTGCATTAACTTTGTGATTTGAAGCAAACATACAAACAAAGATTTCCCTAAATGACTTGTTCACAAAGCAAGAAATTCAAGCATTTTATTCCCTATCACAAAGCCTCTACTCAAACTAAGATAATCCTTTTGTATACTTTTGCATGTATATCTTAGCCATTGGGCATTCCCTACTAACATATTCCTTCTGTATGCTTTTGCATGTATATCTTGGCCTTTGGGCATTCCTTGAGAAAAAATTGTGGAGTAATATGGAATAAAGTATGCTCTAGTTAATGTATCTTGCACATTCATATGTGATATTATTGGAAACATTGAATTTAGGTCTAATGAAGTATAGTTGGCATATAATTACTCGTAATGGATAAACACACATTTAATTCTTGATTTCATTCAAGATTAATTTACCAATTTTACTAGATCGTAACAAATGTTCCTCAAATTCCATAGTTTTGCTAAATCCTGGATACATATAAAAGATGTATCCCCTGCATAGGTTATTGTAAACAATAGAATTCCTTATCAAGGCTTGGCACACTACATCTGTGAAGTTGAACAAGTAAATTACTTGAATATCAAAAGGCAACTTCATACCTTCCGCATGTTTATAATTGGAATAGATTCTTGAGTGGAAAAAAAAATGAACATATTTCATGGAAATTCACTTTTCAATTTCATTGTCATGACAAAATATCTCTTTCATCTCGTATAAATAAATTCAATATTCAAAACATAGTAATGAATAATTTTCTTATATTAAACTATGCTGTAAATTTTGTGCTTTGGATCCACTAGCTATCATTGTTAAAACTTGTGCATAAATCCTCCTTGTAATAGATCTCCAAAACACTCACCAACTAATGAAAAGAGATCATGTTCCTATTTATTAGTTTGTAACGATGAATGTAATGAATATGTTTAAATGAAAGCTCCATATTGTACTACATAATATATATAGTGCTATATATGTTAGAATTTCATTTATATATGGTCCAAACCCAACAATAACCTCATCACTGGGTTAATAGAAATTTGGAAGACCAAATGAAGCTCTACTCTTTCAAGGTGAAGTTGTATAGATTTTGTTTTAGATAGAATGTTTCTAGGTAGAAATTGAACCATCAATGCAGATAACCTAAACACAATCTTCCCAGGGTGGCTAGATTGAGAAGCTTCCTTGTTAATTCGTGGCTTTCAAATTGGACCCAAGCGTGACACAAACATACATTTTTCTCTAGAAGATTGGGTTGTCCATGATTGCATACACACACACTCTCATGTCCGATAATTTCTTAAAAATTCACTAACACTTCACCATATTGTATTAATGGGAAATTTGATACTTGAACTGTCCCATAACTCCCCATGATCAAGCTTCCAAGTACATCAGACTTCTTGTAGCTACAACTTTCGGGCCTTTATATTGTTGTGATTCACAGAGATTGACATTGAATGGGTAGATAATTTTAGTTTTCTTTCATAAATGTAAGTCTTATTCAAATGACCAACTCTAATGTTGATGGTTTGGGCATGATCACAATTTCCTGGTTCAACATCCAATATGATGACACAAACTCTAAGGATATTAATGTAGGTGAGTAGGCTAGGCTCAACGCTAACCCTTTGGTTTTGCAATGAAATTGTAGAACATTTTTAGGAAATTCAGTATGGATATACTTTGCAGCCATAGTATTCGAAGTAGTATTCGAGGGAACCACATTTTCTTCTTATCATTTTTCATGCTTCCAAATTTTACTAACATGCTAGATTAGTTAAATTTATGCCCAGGATATGCTCTATGCATAACCTAGGTGGAGAAATAATAACGGGCTTCGTAAGGGTTTATAATGAAGTTGGGAACTTGTGACTACTTTATCAAACTTTAAAGATTCTTCCACTTGCAAAGTCGATACTTTTTTTGAGACCTCCTCTCTTCTTTTTATATAAAATTGATATAATCTTTGGTGAGAAAGTAAAAATGATTCTCATTCTATATTTTCTCTATGTTTGCAGACAATTTACACAAATATTGTCTCAAAGTCCACTCTATATTTTGCATCCCACAACTAAATTGTCTCATAACCCCCCTCTAAGTTTTGCATCTCACAACCCAACCCAGATTGCTTGCAAACATATCGCAAACATATCTGAAATAAATAAAGTAAGTCAGATTAAATTGTCTCATAACCCCGTCTAAGTTTTGCATCCCACAACCCAACGCAGATTATCTGCAAACATATCTGAAATATAAAAAAAAAGTCGAAGTTCATAAAGGTAACCCGAACATTTACTTTATTAAAGAATAATTGCACACATCACAACCCAGATTGTCTGCAAACATATCTGAAATAAAATAAAAAATCAAGTTCATAAAGGTAACTCGAAACTCGAACATTTACTTGATTAAAGAATAATTGCATACATCAGAGAGACAACTGGGGAATAATAAAAGACTTTTGTTATCCAACCAACCTTTGTAGATAGCCCAAATAACCTTTAACTGATTATACAAATTTCCTTGATGCCAGCTAAAGATGATTTTCCTAGGTTAACACCCAGCTGTAGAACATATTATCTTGGAGATATAAGCACAAAAAAGCTACCTTTGAAATTATGTAATCATGGGCCATGAATGTTATGTAATCAAATTTATACATTTGAGTATTTAGCATGCCAGTTTCATTTGCAAGAAGGCCACACATGCACAAAGAATACTGCTTTTGAGAATGAGAACTTTCCCAACCCTGTCCAATCCAGTACACGTTAGAGTGTTCATGGATGAGTAGTCGTATACCTGGCTGCTTTACACATGAACTTGTTTAGTGTTGGCGAGATACAAAATTTGCATATCACTTCATAGTTAGAAAATAAAAAATTCCAAACCCTAAGATTAGCACTAGAGGAAATACAGCAAGATATAAAAAAAAAATTACATATCACTTCATAGTTAGAAAATAAAAAATTCCAAACCCTAAGATTAGCACTAGAAGAAATACAGAAATTTACATTTAAAGCAGTTTATCTAGAGCATTGAGATATAATACAAAATTACCAATAATACAGGAAATAAAATAATTGGTTGAGAAACTCATAAACTTGAAGGGAAAGATCCCACCAATTGATATTTGCTGAGTATTTCTCTTGGAAGTATGTTCTACAAGTATGTTTGAGTACAAGTACAGCCTCATGGACAGAGGATATTGTTTGGACTGCAAATGTGATTGCATTTGCAAGGGTTAATATACAATGTAGTGTAGTCATACCTAGAGAAAATTAAAAATCATTAATTAATTGAACCTAACAAAGATACATAACACTTTCAAACCTTTGAATAAGTCATACCCAACCAGAATGGATTTGACTACGTCTGCCTATTTTCTAACATGATCTAGCTTTTTAGCAATACATATGTCCAGCCAGGCAAGGGGAAGCACATGCACAGCTTACACGTCTGTTTAATCCATCGATTTAATCCAGTCATAACTACCATAGCCAACACATTATATTCATCTAGAATATCAAAAGATAATTGAGACGCAAATCTCATACATGTAATTTGGGAAGCACATGCACAGCTTACACGTCTGTTTAATCCATCGATTTAATCCAGTCATAACTACCATAGCCAACACATTATATTCATCTAGAATATCAAAAGATAATTGAGACGCAAATCTCATACATGTAATTTGGGAAGCACATGCACAGCTTACACGTCTGTTTAATCCATCGATTTAATCCAGTCATAACTACCATAGCCAACACATTATATTCATCTAGAATATCAAAAGATAATTGAGACGCAAATCTCATACATGTAATTTGGGAAGCACATGCACAGCTTACACGTCTGTTTAATCCATCGATTTAATCCAGTCATAACTACCATAGCCAACACATTATATTCATCTAGAATATCAAAAGATAATTGAGACGCAAATCTCATACATGTAATTTGGGAAGCACATGCACAGCTTACACGTCTGTTTAATCCATCGATTTAATCCAGTCATAACTACCATAGCCAACACATTATATTCATCTAGAATATCAAAAGATAATTGAGACGCAAATCTCATACATGTAATTTGGGAAGCACATGCACAGCTTACACGTCTGTTTAATCCATCGATTTAATCCAGTCATAACTACCATAGCCAACACATTATATTCATCTAGAATATCAAAAGATAATTGAGACGCAAATCTCATACATGTAATTTGTTCCACTGCCTCAACTGGTTGTCACTAAAAAAGTACTGCTTAAGAGCAACAGCAGGTCACATAACCTATTGACAACTTCTGCTCATGCCAGATTCTTATTCGGCTGCGACTTAATATAGTCACCTTGCCTGGGGCTAACCACCAAATTCCAAATTTCCCAGTGGATGCTCAATAAAACCTCACATCTTCCTAAGAATAGGAAGTTCCAATATTATCTAATATGAGTTCGACCTGAAGACCAAACTCCCATGTTGCAGATGGTCTTCTGTCGTGATGATAAAGAATCTTTCACTTTTGTCCCATAATCAACATGTTTTCTCTAATGTAACTTTGCCAAAACGTCCCCAACTATTCAACATGTTTTCTCTAATGTAACTTTGCTAAAACGTCCCCAACTATTTGAAAACTGAAGTAGAAACCAACCTCATAAAATTAGAAGGCATTCAATCATCTGTACCTGTGTCTTAGAAGATGGAAAAACACTAAAAAAATGCAACGTTTCATCACCTGCACCAGTTACAATACTCTGCAAGCAAATTTAAAACTTTGGATATAAGCAAAAAGCAAAAAGACCATCCTGATGGGGAGACCAGGCAATGGCCCCTTTATAGCAGCTGTGTGCTCATTATATTTCAGCACTGGTTGTTGAGATTGTTGATTCCATACAAAAAGCTGGACAACAAATGCTTCAGCGCATAATTCTTCATTATGTCTAGGTGAATGCAAACTGTGGATCTTAATTATAAGAAGAGCATTGTGCTTGCTATACCTGGTTATCATTTCCACCAGATGCAAATTCCCAATTGTCATAGGACCACTTCAGCCAACAAACCTGAACCCGCCAATGCAATATTGTTATAACATTAGACAATAATACTCTACTAAAAATAAAGATCATATTTAAGAATGCATACAAACACATGATGCCAATCAAAAGAGAAGAAAAACAGAGATTTGTTGTGACGGAATCACACATTAATCAACATACAAGCAAGAGAAAAACCAAGAGATTTACCTCTAACTTGTGGCTGGAAAATTTACCGACAGTCATCTTGAGCTTGGATGTCATGCTGAAGAATGTTTCTATCCCTACTACCAGATGACAATATGTGAGAATTCCAGGCTAATGTCCCTACTCTTGTACGATGACCTCCCATAGTCCGAACGGCTTTAGTGTGAGCCACATCCCAAATCTACACCCAAGGTATAGTAAGTTACTGTAAGTTATTGTATATTACTATATACTGTATATACAATGGATCCTGTAATGTTGCAGATACTTTGAAGTTACAGTAAATTCGAATACACAACATAGTAAACGAAATTCATGACAGACTGATGAACCTACCACCAAAACAAAACAATGTTGCAAGGAAAAATTACTGTATGCTCTTAGCGCGCAAAGCAAAGGTCTTCGAAGAAATGGCAGAAGGGGACGGAGGCAGAGTCCAGAATGTGCAGAGCATTTGCTAACAAAAGGATGACGCAGGGCGAGTCCACGATGGGAACTTCTCCAAGCTGAGCAAGGGAGGGAGTGGAGGGTGGGATGTGGGGACCAACTCGCCCATGCATTAACTGCGAGGTTACGTGCTGACGGCGCAGTCAGCCTAAGGCAGCAGAGGGCAGATGGCTCTCGATGGGCTCTGCAAATTCTGAGACTCAAGCGACGGGAGGCAAACACTGTGAGGAGGACATGTGTCTTGACTCTTGACAGTGCAAATCGTCAAGAGAATAGCCCACTCCGTTGGCAAAAGTTCGGCTAAATACCACTCCAAACCATTTCTCGACCCCCATGCGTGAGTTTCAACTTTCAATACCACCTTCCTGCAATGAGTGAATCGTGGCCATCCAAATCAATTAGCAGCGAATGTGAAAACTTTCAAAGGTGGATTTTTAAACTATTTCGCATCACAAAAAGTGTTGGTTTCGGTCAGCCATTGGATGCATGTGAAATGAACAGGAGATGAACGATCTGTTTGAATGGATGGTTCGACTCTTTATATTGCTCTTCACACAGACATACGGTCCTCGATCCTCATTAAAAACACAGATCTTGGATTTATAATTCCTATTACAAACACACACACGCAGACGTTGATCGATCAGTGCAACGATCAATCCATCAGATTTTCAATTAAAAATCGATTTAGAAGTCATAAATATACACACAGAAGACTATTACTGTATAAACTGTGTCATCCGGAACAAAGAATAAATTATTTCCAACTGCAGAGAATGTATGCTCTGTTTCTTTCACTCTAACAACCCTCGATTACCGAATTACATTTTCTTTAAAACTATACAATCCCATCCAGATCCATACAATTAGGATCTGTCAACAAACTCAGAGATCCTTGGTCGTAATTTAGATAAAAAAACTTAATTTAGCTCTTCAAGGATTCGAGAGCATATTTGACAACAAAAGCCATTATTAACACACACTTAGCACTATTATTAAGGAACTAATTCCTATTCAAAACAAACTCAGCTAAGCTATCTTTCTAGAAATTAATAAAACACTGAAATCAAATGATGCCCCTGCACCAGGGTGCAGGAGAAAGGGGTACATGGCCATGTTTTGCATATATGTTTAAATGTTGAAAAACTTGTTATTTGAGTCGAAAGCTATAGAAAACCCATTTTTTTAACTTCTCCTTGTGAGGTCTAATGGGTGTGATCCTAAAGTGTGTAACCCACTTTTAACTTTTAAAGCTAATAGTTACTGAAACTAAAATATAAGTGGACAACATCACTAAGTTGAAGGTGACCAATTCGAAAACAGAGCCTCATTTTTCCAGTCAACCAATGGTTGGTTCGTATCTTCATTATAATGGCATCCAACACAACAGAAATGATTTCACGATTTAAATGCGATGCAGATAATGTGTGAACCATGTCATTACACAGTTGTGCAATAGAATCCAAATGCAAAAGTAGATTTGTGAACTGGGGCGTCAGCTTGATTGGCATTCGGGAACTGGCAGAAGAGTAAAGTTGTACTCAAAATCAATAGGTACAAGCACACCATTTTTAAGTATCCATCAAAATTTTGACAAATGCTTGTCTCCTACTCCAGCCATGCAGACACAACTAATTCTTGTTTGATTTGAAAGAAGGAAATCATAACCACAAATCCATCACCGTTGATTCTTGTTATGACCTAAGTTCAATGGTAAAATCTGGAATCCCAAATGTTTGGGAATATATTGTTGTTGAGACCTGCTTCGGTTGCAGCTGTGGCGGTGGCCGAGGCTAAAACTGGTGTAACTGCTGTTGCGATTGTTGTGTGAGTCGCAACTGTAAGTTGTAACTACTGCAAGGACTGGTGCTGTTGTTTGCAACTTCTGGGACTACTTATTTCCACCAAAATGTAGTAAAATAAAAAATAATGTCGAGCATTCTTCATGATTTCCCTTTGACTATGCCAAAAAGCTTTGTTAGCTTTCTTGTCTTCTAGCCCCATAAATCTGTACAAAAAACTCTAGGTTTACTGCTTTGTTCTCGTAGTCCATGCCAAACTAGTGCATGGTCCTCAGTGTCTCATGAATTACTATGAGTCGATCACCAAGACTACCAAACATATGGACTCATTGTGTACCCTTTAGCCAAGTTTTCCCAACACACCCTCTATCATGCCACTACAAGTGGCATCTAAAGTAGGGCCCTTACACTCATGATATCACTCTTGCCAAATTTGGCACAGGTCCCCCTCATTGCTTCAAGGATCTTTCATGTGGTGACATTTATTCACAAGCTTAGACAAATGAACAACTCACAAAGTGACGTTCTTCTTTTGTGCAGGCCTTCAACATTTTTTACTTTACACAATCACGATGTCTTTTTTATTCAAAGTTCTAATTCAAAAACTACTTAGGATTCACAGACTCCTAAATCAACATAATGTTTTGATACCATATAGGATTTTATGTGGGTGAATAAAAAAATAACGCAAATAAAAAAAATGCAGAGAGAACAACGAATGACACATATAATAATGCTGCAGAAAGTACATGACCAGAGCGCAATGTAGGCTACCCAAATTACATATATTACTACTCTCTCAAGTTAAGCATCCCTTGTTACATTATTATGTAACAGCTTCGATTATTATGGCAGTTTAGCCACCTAACTACTTAACTTTAACATCTAACTTTTACATTGATCACACATCCATTAACCACTAACGTTAATGTCTACTAACATAACGCTCACATAATATAAAATATACATTGATACTAAGTTGGAGCTCTATGTTTACTCCAAAATCCACCTATGTTCTTCGACTTCAACAGACTTACGCTCTATGTTCCTTACCAGGTTTGTGATAGAATATATCCTGATTCCAAGCATGTCCAGAAAACCCCCAAATCCCTAAATGAGTCTATACAATAAAGAGGGCTATTCCAAATGAACTCCCATCCATATTAGATATGTTTCACGGTCACAAACATAGTTCAGGGAAGCTAATATGGGATTATATAACTTTATTAATGTCCAACTACCGACCAAGCATGTCCAGAGAACCCCCAAATCCCTACATG
>LPNX010314358.1:212695-227061 GCA_001517045.1 Pseudotsuga menziesii
AACACACAGAGATAAAACCCAAAAGGACTCACCCTGAGATAGACCGCAGGGACAGATAGTGAGGTAAGTCCGTAATAAATCACACAGAGGTAAAATGCAGTGACAGGTCGTAAGCACTCTCACAAAGAGATTAATTGCAGAGACAGGTTGAGAGCAAAAGCCATGAAAAAAGACAAATCGCAGAGATCAAGCAGAGTCCGTGAGGAATCACGGTGAGGAGTCATGATGGCCACCAGAATAACCAAATCGTAGAGATCACCCAAACAAAAAACACGGAGACAACCGTGAACCAAATATCCCAGAGATAAATCGCACATCCAATTCGAGCCCAAGATTAATCACGAAATTGGCTGAGGATAAAATCAACGAAGATACCAAGCAGAGAGCACGGTGGTGAAGCCCATATGGGAGAGGTAAAACCCAAGCAGAGATCATGGTGGTGAAGAGACGCGGACTAGAGGAAGAGCCGCAGAGCAAAGTTCACGCAGTGAAAAGACGGCGGACTCGAAGACGATCCACGGATTGGGTATGCAGTGGAAATACGTCATGGAGGCCAGCAGACAGAGAGAGCCCAATGCATGAAGGTGCCAGGCCAACAATCAAACTCAGAGAAGCATCCGGGTCGCTGAGGTATGACAGGTGCAGACCAAGAAAAGATCAGATACCCTCATGCTTCCTCAAAACTTTAATTTATAAGGTTTAGACAATGTTAAAAATGGTCCAAAGATTTTTAATAAAAAAAAAACACTTGGGATAAAATCAAAGGTCAAGGGTGATAAGATAAATTACATGGACCAAGGGTCTTTATTAATAAAACCATAAAGGTTTTATTAATAAGACCATAAAGTAAATATAATACTTAGATGAACTTAGGTTAAAAATAAAGTGGTCCACAAATAATAAAAATCATAAAATAACCATAAGGTAAAGTACCCAAGGTCCACATAAAACAAATAAAGCCAAAAGTAAAATGGTCAAGAAGTTAAGGTAAAAGGTCCAATGATTATTAATAAAAACATAAACAATAAGTGGTCCAATGGTCCTTTAGTACAACCATTAGGTAAATGTACTTAGGATAAAATCCATAAGTCGTCATAATCAAAGGTACACCCAAATATGAGTGTCAGAACCAAGTAAGGTAAAGGACCAACAGTCAACAAGGGGACCACAAACCACACAACCATAATATTTAGGGTGAACCAAACAGGTGGAGAAGCATTCATCAAAAGGACTAAAGACTTTGAACTTTTCTCTCTCAAGGTACAATGTTTTATATATACTTTTGTCATCACTGTATAAGGGGGAAGATCCAACCGGATGGTACAATCCTTTTGTCCTTAACACTGCTCCTAAGGCTTAGGTACTAGGGACATCATCAAGGGGTGGCCAGTCCCTTGAGAAACAACCTAGCAATAACCGATTAGGAGAGGGGACATCATTATCTTCCATTCTTAATGAATGGCTTTCAGCCTTACGCTGAGTTTCAGTGTCACACTGAATCAGGTTGATCAATCCCTGGACCTTGACTGGGTCCTCCATTCTCTCGCAGAATGGTTCCCAGTACTAAGCTGAGTTTCAGTCTCACACTGAAAATTGATCAACTACCTGCAAGACCTACTTGGACATCGTGTCCCTGGTTCAAGACCAGAATATATCTCTGCCTCTACTTGGACATCATGTCCCTGGTTCCAAACCAGAATACCCTAGAGGCATATAGGGGCCCTAGCCACATGCTAGGGGCTTTGCCATGGCATTAACCTGCTTGGTCCTAGACCAAGAACCCCAGGAGACTACTGGGGGCCCTAGGGTACCTTCTAGGGTCTTACTCTATCATAGTCAACTGACTAGGGTACCATCCTCTATGAGAATGGGTCTCGCAACTGCACAAACTTTAACAGTCCTTTAAAGGTTTCCCTAATGAAAAATCTTGTGTTCAATGTGTTGATGTGATTGATTTTGTTTACTGCACTTATCATTTGTTTAAAGTTAGTCTGCAAAATTTTAAGTATTCATGCTAATGCTAAAATTCAACATGGAGAAGATCACAAAGCCCACATATCGAGGGTAGGAGTGCCTCACATGCCTAGACCTGGAGGGTAGGGGTGACTCACATGCCCAGACCTAGAGGGTAGGAATGCCTCACATGCCTGAACCTCGAGGATAGGAGTGACTCAAAGTATATCATCATAAATAGAGATAATTACTAATGCTTTTATCTCACATGCCTTGTGCCACCAAGATCAGGTACTAGATGTATTGACCAAGGGTAGCTAATCCTTGAAGAAGATCACAAAGCCAACAGATCGAGGATAGGAGTGCCTCACATGCCCAGACCCGGTCTAGGACTTAGAGTGATGTCCTGGTAACTGACCAGATGCCTCAGCCATAAGTTGCATAATTTGACCCAAGGTCAAATACTTGGTAGTTGACCAAGCGCCTCCATTCTCTCGGAGAATGGCCCTCAGCCCTAGGATGAATCCCCCAGTTCTAGACTGGTTCATCTTCTTGGTAACTGACCAGGTGCCTCCATTCAAAGAATGGCCACTCAGCTCTAGGCTGAGTTTCCCCAGTGTTGGACTAGTTCCACATCCTGGTCCTTGACCAGATGTCCCCATTCAACAGAATGGCTACTCAACTCAAAGCTGAGTTCCCCCAATGTTGGACTGGTTCCACATCCTGGTCCTTGACCAGATGTCCCCATTCAACAGAATGGCTACTCAGCTCAAGGCCGAGTTCCCCCAGTGTTGGACTAGTTCCACATCCTGGTCCTTGACCAGATGTCCCCATTCAAAAGAATGGCTACTCAACTCAAGGCTGAGTTCCCCTAGAGTTGGACTAGTTCCACATCCTGGTCCTTGACCCGATGTCCCCATTCTCCTAAGAGAATAGCTCTCGATGTTGCTTGGGAAGAATCACACTCCCTCTCAGCGAGAGAGGTATTCTCTACCATGCCAAGCTTGTCATGAAAGTACACAAACTTTATTGTTGTCAAAGGCTTGGTTAGGATATATGCAATATGTTCATCTGTACGAATGTACTGCAACTTCAGAGTGCCTCTTTGTACTAGGTCTCTGATGAAATGATACTTCATTTCAATGTGTTTCCATCTATCATGAAACACTGGATTCTCTAAAAGCTTAATGCAACTGTGATTATCGTAATGAATAATCGTTGAGTCAAGCTTTCTACTGAACAAATCAGATAGTAGTTTCCTAAGCGAAACTGCTTCCTTGCAGGCATCACTTGCAGCAATATACTCAGCTTCAGCTGTACTGTGTGCTATGGAACCCTATTTCCTGTTGGACCAAGAGATCATTGTAGATCCCATTCTGAAGCAGTAACATGAATTACTTTTCCGATCTACTGCACTGCATTGCCAGCCCAATCTGAGTTAGCATATCCGACTAACAATACTCCACTACTGGAAGTATACCTGAGCCCATAAGTGATAGTAGCTCGCACATATCTGAGTACATGTTTGGCAGCTACCCAGTGTATGTGCTTCAAATCGGACATGAACTGACTCAGAGCATTCACTATGTAATAGACATTTGGTCTCGTGTGTACGAGATACATTAAGGATCCAATGAGTTGTCGATACAGAGTAGAGTCCACATCTTGTCAACTGGTGGCCGAGTATCACAACTTTTTCAAGTTGGTATTCATGGGCACGCTCATGGACTTGCAGTCCTGCATCCCAAATCTCTGCAATATGTCCACTGCATACTTCCCTTGTGTCAGGAAGATCTCACCAGAATTTTTCCAATAGCAAGGAGTTGATCCCTTACCTGTTTGATCTTGGTGAAGAAGGAACCAACACTTTCATTTTTGCTCAGCTTCAAAGTTCGTAGCCTCTGCTTCAAGTCTCTCTTTTGATTGGGAGCCTTCTTTTCATAGAGGTTTACCAACGTATCATAGCATTCTTTAGCAGTCTTCAAGGTTGTGATGTTAGGCATCAATTCTTCTCTAATAGAATCACAAATGACTCTTCTAGCCTTACCTTGCTTCCTCTTATAGGAAAGCCTACCAGCATTTGTAGTTGGCTCTTTTGTGACATTAAGAACAATGTCATCCAAGTCATTCTCATCAACAATGGCTGTCAACCTGGCCTTCCAAGAATTGAAGTTTGCTGAACCATGGAGCTTCTCTTCTGGTTTGAAACCAACGGTAGCCATCTCTATCACTTATCAAAATGTTAGATCTGCAAATCTTATTCCAAGATCTAGTGAAAAACAACAGCAATGTCCCTTTACTGTGTTTTCACATGCTAAGCTCTGATACCATGTTGAATTTTCAGCATTAGCATAAACTTTCAAATTTCCAGATAAACATAAACAAATCAACAGTGCAGTAAAAACACATTCATCACATCAGCACACATGGACCAATAATTTTCACTGGAGAAACCTTGAAAGGACAAAAACCCCAAAGGCATTAATAGCTCATCTCGTAAATGAGATGACTTAGAAAATTCTTCAAAAAGTTTCTCAATTCCAGATCTAGAATTTACCCGCAGTAACTGTAAAATTTATCAGTAAAATTAGATTGATAAATTCAACCACAATTTCCAAAATTATAAAATTTTTCAATCTAAGGCTTTTTCAGATTAATTTGATCTTCTCTCTCCTGCACTAAAAAATACAGACTGTCCAAATCAAATATGGAAATACCTGACTAACAGTACCATGCTATCGTACAATTGTACAGCCGTATGGATCTGGATTTACTGTTGCCCGTTGACTGTTTTGACTACCCGTGACCCTTTTTTTCTGCCCGGCTGCCCTTCCATGCTACCCATGAATTCCTTGGATTGCCCGAAGTGTCTGCTGCCCTACCTGTGGCCTGATCCCTCCTCCTGTATGCTGCCCGTGGTCTCCTTCCTCTGCCCGTGGCCACGACAACCCTAATGGGGTATGCCCTAGGCTGCCCAAGGGTGCCTGTAGGGTAGAGCCTTCTTTAGGCCTACCCGTGAGGTGTAAGAAGAGGGCTAAGCCCTAAATTACTTGCCTCGGAGAGAGAAAAACGAACAGCCCATGAGGAGAGAGAAGAAGATAAAATGGCTGCCCAAAAAAAGAGAAGAGTTGCACCAAAAACGAAATGCTGAAGGACTGCCCAAAAAGTGCCGAAGATAATTTTCTGATAAGACCCTAGCTGAAGGGTTTGCTGAGTGGATGCCCTAGGCTGAGGTAAAACAAAACTTCTTCAAGAAAAATAGTAGCTCCACCTGTGAGATCAAAAACTTGTGTGTATAATGAGAAGAGTTAATCTTCTTTTATAGCCTTTGCTCACCTGTAAGTGGACAAGATTAGGAAAAGATAAAAATAGTAATATTTTTAATCCTTTCCTAATTTCACTTTCACTTTTCCCAAAAAGGTCCTTTTATTTTTCCTTTGACTTTTATAAGAAGTCCTTATTTATTTTGACTTTCACTTGTGGTCATTTTCCAATGGTCTAAAAGTCTTTATTTATTTTGACTTTTGACTTTGCCCTTTTTCCAAGTGCCCCTGTGGTCATTACCTGTGGTCTTTTTTTATTTCAAAAGTACATCATCATAAACCAAGAGATTTATTAATGCTTTTATCTCACACATTGTGTGACACCTAGATCTGGTACTAGGGTAACTTAACCAAGGGTAGCTAATCCTTGGAGAAGCACACCAAACCCATAGATCGAGGGTCAAAATGCTACACACATGCCCAAACCCAATCTAGGGCTTACAGTGTCTTCATTCTCCAAGAGAATGGCTACTTAGAACTAAGTTGAGTCTACCAGTCCCAAACTGGTCTACATTGTGGTCCTGGACCATATGTCTACTCAACACAAGGTTGAGTCTACCCAGGGCAGAGCTAGGTCTATATCATGGTCCTAGACCAGATATCTACCATTCAATAGAATGGTCACTCAAAACTGGGTTGAGTCTTCAACGTGGTCCCGGACCAAGTGGTCCCATTCTCCTAAGAGAAGGGCTCTTGATGCTGCTTAGAAAAATCAACACTCCCTCTCAGCGAGAGAGGCATTCTCTGCCATACCAAGCTTGTCACGAAAGTACATGAACTTTGATGTTGTCAGAGGATTGGTCAAGACATTTAAAATTTGTTCATCTGTACGAATGTACAGCAACTTTAGAGCACCTCATTGCACTAGGTCTCTGATGAAATTATACCTCATTTCAATGTGTTTCAATCTATCAGGAAACACTAGATTCTTTGAAAGCTTTATGCAACTATGATTATCGCAATGGATGATCGTTGAGTCAAGCTTTCCCTCGAACATATTAGATAACAACTTTCTGAGCCAAACTACATCCTTGCAGGCATCGCAGGCAGCAATATACTCTGCCTCAGCTGTACTCTGATCTATGAAACCCTGCTTCCCATTGGACCAAGAGATCATTGTTGATCCCATACTGAAGCAATAGCCAGAGGTATTTTCCGGTCAACTACACTGCCAGCCCAATCTAAATCTGAATATCCAAATAACAATACTCCACTGTTGGAAGTATACCTGAGCCCATATGTGATGATAGTGCCTCGCACATACCTGAGTACATGTTTAGCAGCAACCAAGTGTATGTGCTTCGAATCTGACATGAACTGACTCAGTGCATTCACTGTGTAGCAGATGTCTGGTCTCGTATGCACGAGATACATTAGGGAACCAATGAGTTGTCTGTATAGAGTAGAGTCCACACTCTATGAACTAGAGGCTGAATCCCGCAACTTTGTCAAGTTGGTAGTCATTGGTATGCTCATGGACTTGCAGTCCTGCATCCCAAATCTCTACAAGAAATCTAATGCATACTTTCCTTGCGTCAGGAAGATCTCATTTGGCTTTTTCCAGACTTCTAAGCCAAGGAAGTAATGTATTAATCCAAGATCTTTAATCTTGAATTCAAAGGTAATCTCCCTCTTACACTAGTATATCAATTGTTCATCACCTGTAAGAAACAAGTCATCTACATATAGAACAAGTATCAAGACATGATTATGAACAACTTTAAAGTACAAGTTCGAATTAGTTGTACTTTTGGAAAACCCCAAACTATGGAGAAATCCATCCATCCTGGCATACCAGACTCTCGGAGCCTGTTTTAGTCCATACAAGGCCTTCTTCAATTTACATACATGGACCTTCTTCCCAGGAGTAACAAAGCCTTTAGGTTGTTTAATATAAACTTCTTCCTCAATCTTACCTTTGAGAAAGGTTGTCTTTACATCCATCTGATGTAACTTCCATCCGAAAACTGCAGTAAGTGAAATGATGGTTCTGATGGTAGTGTACCTGGCAATAGGTGCAAATGTATCGTCATAGTCAATGCCTTCTTTCTAAGTGAAGCCACAAGCTACGAATATGGCTTTATACTTTTCCACACTGCCATCTGCAGCATGCTTGATCTTAAAAAGCCATCTGGAAGTAACTACTGACTTTCCTACAGGTTTGGGAACAACTTCCCAAACATCATTCTTCATGATTGACTTATACTCTTCAATCATGGCATCAACCCATACCTGTTTACTTGTTGCATCTTCGTATGATGAAGGTTCTGAACTGATGAGCTGACTCATAAGACCGGAGTACTTCTGTGGTCTTATGCTTTCTCTGAAAGTCCTTGAAGGAGCTTTGTGCTTCTCGGCTTCTTGTACTGTCTCTCGGTACCAAACAAGTCTCCTTTTGGAAGGAGGAACTTCAAGTAGTTCTTCTAGTGGACTTTCAATGTTCTCAGGAAGATCTAGAATTTGATCATCAAATTCCTCTTCCTCCCTCTGAATTTCTGCATCTGGAAACTCAAGTGGAGCAATTGTATCTTCCGATGAAAACTCTAGCGTTTTACGAAACACGGCTTCCTCATGGAAGATCACATCTTTGCCGACCTCAATGTGCCTTTGTCCCGAAATATATACTCAATAAGCCTTCAAGCAATCACTGTACCCAACAAAGATACCTTTCTTAGCGGATGGCTCTAGCTTAGCCCTCCTCTTTTGGCACATGAACATACACAGGCGTACCGAATATCCTCGTGTGATGAAATACACGTTTCTTCTTGGTGAAGACTTATTCAAGAGTCTTCTCACCCAAGATAGCATGCGGGCTTCTGTTATGAATGTATACCATAGTTCCAGTAGCTTTAGCCCATAAAGACAAAGGAAGATCTAGATCAGTGATCATGGCTTTAGCAACTTCACATATCGTTTTATTCTTCCTTTCTGCAACCCCATTCTGTTGGGGGTTGTAAGGCATTGTCAACTCTTTCTTGATTCCTACTTCTCGACAAAAATCATCAAACTCATTAGATTCATACTCACCTTCGTTATCTGATCTCAAGATACGGATGTGCCTACCAGCCTGATTTTCAATCAGTGTCTTGAACTCTTTGATCATGTCAAAGGTTTCACTCTTAGCCTTAAGGAAGTAAATCTAAGACTTCCGAGAGTAGTTATCAATAAACAAGACATAATATAAACACCCACTCAAGGAGGGTGAAGACATGGGCCCACAAATGTCAGAATGAATCAAATCCAAAACACCTTTAGATCTACTCTTGCTTTCGGGAAAGGATTTCTTAGTGTTCTTACCTAGCGCACATCCTTTACATATTCCTTCATGTTTTGGAGAAACTTCTGGCATACCTGTGACCATCTTCTGCAATCCTGGGAGAGTTGTGTAGTGAAGGTGTCTAAACCTTCTATGATGATGAACAACCTTAAAGTACAGATTGGAGTCCGCAGTACTTTTGGAAAACCCCAAGCTGTGAAGGAATCCATCCATCCTTGCATACCAAACTCTCGGAGCCTGTTTGAGTCTGTACAAAGCTTTCTTCAGTTTACACACATGGGACTTATCCCCATGAGTCACAAAGCCTTCAGGTTTTTCAATGTAGAATTCCTCATCAATCTTGCCATTAAGGAAGGATGTTTTGACATCCATCTGATGGATCTTCCATTCGAATACTACAGCAAGAGAAATTATGGTTCCAATAGTAGTATACGTGGCGATGAGAGCAAAAGTCTCATCATAGTTTATGCCCTCTTTTTGAGTAAAACCACGCGCTACAAACCTAGATTTGTATTTCTTAATGTTGCCATCAGCAACATGCTTGATTTTGTAGAGCCATCTAGAAGTTACCACAAACTTTCCTGTCGGTCCGGGGACAACTTTCCAGACATCATTTTTCATAATTGAACTGTACTCTTCAATCATGGCATCGATCCATACTTGTTGACTTGATGCTTCTTTGTAAGTGGAAGGTTCAGCACTAATGAGCTGGCTCATAAGACGTGAGTACTTTTGTGGCCTTATGCTTTCTCTGAAAGTCTCGAGAGGAGCTTTAGGCTTCTCAACTTCTTGTACTGTTTCTAGGTACCAGGCAGGTCTCCTTTTGGAAGGAGGAACTTCAAGTAGTACTTCTGGTGGACTTTCAGGTTCCTTAGGTACATCCGGAATTTGATTCTCAAATTCCTCTTCCTCCCTCTGAACTTCTTAATCTAGAATCTCAAAAGGAGGTCCTTTATCTTCCTTCGAAAGCTCTTGTGTTTGATGAAACACAGCTTCCTCATGGAAAATCACGTCTCTACTGAGTTCGATGTACCTCTGTCCAGGGACATAGATGCAGTAGACCTTCGAGCTGTCACTATCACCAACAAAAATGCCTTTCTTTCCTGAAGGCTCTAGCTTAGCCCTCTTTTCTTTCAGGACATGAATATATACCGGAGTGCCAAAGATCCTCATGTGGTCAATTGCAGGTTTCTTGTTGGTGAAGACTTCTTATGGAGTCTTTTCCCCTGAGATAACATGAGGGCTTTTGTTTTAGATGTACACAACAGTACATGTAGCTTCAGCCCACAAAGATAAAGGAAGAACAAGATCGGTTAGCATGGCTTTAGCAGCGTCACAAACCATTATGTTCTTCCTTTCTGCAACCCCATTCTGCTAAGGGTTGTAAGGCACAGTCAACTCTTTCTTGATTCCTGCTTCTCGGCATAAATCATCAAACTTATTAGACTCATACTTGTTATCACCAACCTTGTAGTTGCCTATGTGAGGTGGATCCAGGATGGATGGTAGAGGGACAAGCAACTAAAGAGGTGGAACCAAAACTGCCTAGACCCCTAAATGGATGGTTGTCATGCCAATCAAGGCATCCTTCACTTTATGTGTCTTAGACCAAGACAACAAAGGGGGAGACCCAGATCTACTCTCGATAGGAGAGATCAAACATAGTCACCAGATCAGATCAAATAGGCTTGAGGTATGTAAGGTGTAAGTAAGGTGTAAGGTAATTGGAGACCTTAGATCTACGGAAGGTGTCACTTAAATGTGCCAAGGCTTTAGACAAGGGTTCTAGACAAATGAGGGTTGATCCAAAGTGGAACACAGGTAACCTAAGGAGGTGAATAACATTTTGGCGTCGTCGCCGGGGAGGTAGAGGCCTACCTTGGTTCAACTCACCTTTGACATATCTCTTTTTGGTGAATTACTTGAGTGGTTCACCTGGTGACTCCACCCCGTGACTCCACTTAGAACCGTACCCAACGTATTAATCTTAAGTTCTTAGAACGTGCCATAAATCATAATGAATTCAGATGTATTCTTGAGGCACATGAAGGAATTAACCAAAAACATGATTGAAATAAACAAAAGGGATAGATGGAGGTTAGAATATGGGCATGAGGATGATCTCAAGCATGACTATGGGTGTTAATCTAGTTATCACTATCTTTATGATACCCGCCAACTTCCTCACCCATGCAACAAAGATTTCCCAACCATCCCGAGTGGACCTGTAAGTCGACATGAAACTAGAAGCCAGTCCCAGTCAAATCCTTATAGCCAAGTAAGCAGAGCTATGACAAAACAAGACAGACAATCTCTTTTTGACTTTTCTGAAATATCAGGGGCACCTCATCCTATGCCAAATGATTACACTAGGAGGATGCCCTTGTTCAATGGAAATAAGGATATATCTATTGAAAGTCATCTGGATATTCTGTGGGATTACATGGAATCTAGAGGTGCAAACAATGAAGATGTTTATATGCGAGCCTTAGGAGAATCCTTGCAAGGAGATGCTCAACTATGGTTTGATCATTTAGCACCAGCATCCATCAGTGGGTATGACATGTTCACAGATTTGTTAATTGATAGTTGGAGTAGGAACACTGATAAAATTTTAGAGTGTCACTCTAGCAATGATTGTGTCGTTGATAATCAATATATTGACAATGTGCTTTCTCATTGGACCATTCCTCTCCTGGTATGTTCCAAATTATGAGCGTGCCTGCAATCCATAAGAATGTTACAGAGTACTTTGAGAATAATGTTTCAAAACCTCATGCTGAAACTAAGAGGGATATCAATCAAATCATATGAGATACTCTGTTATTATTACCTGAAGCAGTCATAGAGAAAATCCTGGATATGATCCGTGGAAGGGAACCTAACATGCACCACCAAGAAACATCTTTAGTTGAGCCTTCCATTGATGAGGTCATTAAAGAGCCTTCAAAAGAGAAACTCCATAGTCATTGCCTAATTGATGATAATTTGAGTCGGTGTCCAACCTATCCGAATCTGGATTTAGACCTTGATTATATCATTGCAGATGAAGAAAATGTTAAAATTAATAAAACTTTCGTTGAAGAGAAATCTTGTGGTCATATTGTGATTGAAGAGCATGCCTGTAAGAGTGACAGGGAAACTGAAACCGAGCTTATTGTTAGTTTTTCATCATATAAGCTAGCATTATGATCTTAGGATCTTTTCACTAAGAGAATAACAAGCACAGCAATAAAACATAAGCACATCACAAGAGACAAGAGACGCAAAGAGTTTTCCTCGGGGAAACCATAAAGGAGAAAACCCCGCAACTTCCTCAGAGATAGAATCAGCACCAAAACAGTAAGATGATCTCTCGACAGCAGTAGTCTCTCTCTCTCACACTGAGAAAGCTTCTCTTCTCTCACTCATGCGCCCCAATGAGTGAGTGTGAGTGTTGCAAGTGAGATAAATAGAGAGGCTCACTCTCTATTTATATTCTTTCGTTCACTTGAAGTGCACTCCAACATGTCGGCCTCACTTAACAATTACTTACTAGAGCCAACATCTCTAGGAGTGTCTAATAACCCTAGTGCCCCACCACTTGTGGGGAATTTTCCTCCTCCAACTAATAGGAGGGTAACACAATGGTGGGGACTATTGCCCCGACTTACAATGACTCACCTAGGGTCGACTTCAATAGGATAGTCTAATAACCCAAGGGCCCCACAACTGTGGGGACTTTAACCCTTTACCAATAGGAGGGTTACCCACAATGACTTGACATGACTTTCTTATTATAGAAACTTCCTGGAATAAACATCGTGGTATGACATGACTCAAACACATTACAATACATCCCAAAATGAACATCGGGTTACAATAGATAAGAAATACAAGTGAATACATTCCGAAGTTACAATTACATCAACACTCCCTCTTAACTAGAAATGTATTCACTCGACACAATTTATCAGCACAAGTCTTCTTCTCTGTATCATCTGTGTCATCGTCAGCTCTTCGTCATCTTCAGTTCATCTTCATCTTCAAGTCATCTTCATCTATAATTCATATTCATTTGGATTTGGATCATCACTCGATCTGGATCATCATCACTGAATCTAGATCATCACTCGATCTGGATCATCATCATTGAATCTAGATCATCACTTGATCTGGATCATCATCACTGGATCTGGATCATTACTCGATCTGGATCATCACTGGGCATCATCACTAGATCTGGATCATTACTCGATCTGGATCATCTTCACTGGATCTGGATCATCACTCGATCTGGATCATCACTGGCTATCATCACTGGATCTGGATCATCACGGGTGCTATCTCATGATTCTTCTTGTCATAGGAATTTCTACAGAGCCAGCCCATTTTCATGCTGGTTGTAGGCCTAGCCTCCATGTAGGTCTTTTCCAGCACTTATATCTGATCAGCACATGATACGAAGAATGGCTCATCATTTCTATCTGATCAACACATGATGCAAAGATAGATATTGCACTTACATCTGATCAACACATGATACGAAGAATCACACGCCCAGCACTTACATCTGACCTACTCGTCAGAAAGGCATGCACAACAATTACATCTGACCTACTTGTCAGAAAGGCACGCCCAACACTCACATCTGATCATATAGGAACTAATCCTATAATCATATCAGAAAGGCCCAGCACTTACATCTAATCAACACATGATTGAAGAAAGGCTTCAACATCTCTATCTGATCAACACATGATACGAAGATAGATATTGCACTTACATCTGATCAACACATGATACGAAGAATGGCACTGCACTTACATCTGATCAACACATGATGCGAAGAATGGCACAACACTTACATCTGATCAACACATGATGCGAAGAATGGCTTAGCACTTATATTTGATCAACACATGATGCAAAGAATGGCTCTACACTTACATCCATCCAGGCGGGAACACACCCTGCTCACAGTGATGGAAGGGCTTGCACTCATATCTGATCTTGTAGGAACCAATTCTACAGTCATATCAGAATGGCCCCCAGTCCTCCTCGACTGAGCTATCTGGTAACTGACCAGGTGCCTCCATTCTCCTAGAGAATGACAGTTGCCCTTACATCTGACCTGCTCGTCTGAATGGCCAACACTCACATCTGACATGGAAGGAACTTAATCCTTTAGCCATGACAGAATGGTTCAGCCCTTACATTTGATCAAGTGGGAACACATCCCTTTATCACATCAGAATGGCTACTCAGTTTTTACACTGAGTGTTCCTGGTAACTGACCAGGTGCCTCCATTCCTAGAATGGCGATTGCACTTACATCTGCCCTACTCGACAGAATGGCCAGCACTCATATCTGACATGGAAGGGAGCAACCCTATCATCATGACAGAATAACTCAGCCCTTACATCTAACCATGGAAGGAACCAATCCTCTCACTATGTCAGAATGGCTATGGGTCTCATCACTTTCTCTTGGAGGGAACCTCGATCTGGAAAACACCAAGCTTCTCCCTGAAGTACTCAAACTTCAGCCTAGCCAATGGATTCGTCAATACATCGGCTATCTGTTCCTCCGTCGCAACATACTGGAGCTTCACTGATCCTCTCTGCCACATATCCCTAATATAGTGATACTTGATCTCGATATGCTTCGACTTGTCATGGAACACTATATTCTCTGACAACTTCACGCAACTCTGGTTGTCACAATGTATAGAAGTAGCATCCAACTGGAGATCAAATATATCAGACAGTAGCTTCCGCAGCCATACTGCCTCACAACTAGCTGAACAAGCTGCAACATACTCTGCTTCAGC
>LPNX010314358.1:227097-246297 GCA_001517045.1 Pseudotsuga menziesii
TTGGTTCCTGCTAAACCAAGAGATCACACCTGATCCCATGCTGAAGCAACATCCTGAAGTAATCTTCCTGTCAATGGCACTGCCTGCCCAATCTAAATCAACATAACCTTCTAGGTTAATCTTTTGATTCGCATTGTACTTGAGCCCATAATCAACTGTACCCTTCAGGTACCTCAGAATATGCTTTGCATCAATCAAGTGAGCACTTCTAGGATCTGTCAAGAACTGGCTCAAGGTGTTCACGGCAAAGCAAATGTTTGGTCTCGTGTTCGTCAGGTACATCAATGACCCAATCATCTGACGATACATCGTAGCATCAACCGACTCTGATGAATCATCACTCAATAGCTTCAGGTTCGATGCCATGAGTGTGGTCATGCAGTCCATCATCCTGAACCTATCCAGGATCTCTACTGCATACTTCCCTTGTCCACACCTCCATGCCTAGAAAATATTGCATCGACACATAATAGGAGCATCACTTGTCTTCTGCCTTCAAACTTGAAGCAAAGGTTGGAATCCGTTTTACTCTCAGTAAAGCCTAGAGTCATCAGTAATCTATCCATCCTGTCGTACCATGTCGAACCTCAGGATCTTCTGCAGTCACTCCCTCTAAAGTGGAGCATCATACTCCCTCTGTCTTCCATACTCTATGCACTGAAACATTATGTACTGGAGTGAAAAGTAATATCCATATAGGATCATTGGATACCAAGATCCTCTATTTTGAACTTTTTCAAAAGTTCTTCTCACATCCATCTGTGAGCTTGTCATCCTTTATCGACCTTGTAGCAAAGGTTAAGATATTCATCAAGCTCATCATGTATGAGTTATCCCATGGGTGTCTTCTGAACTTGTACAAGGCCTTCTTTCATTTGCACACATGATTATGCATGTCATGTGACTTCACTTCCAGTGGCTGCAAATATCTCTTCTTAGTTTATGTCTTCTTTTCGTGAGAAGCCTCGTGCTACGAATCTTGCTTTGTATCCCATGATGTTTCCATCTACTGCATGATGGAACTATGAACTTCTCTTCAGGTCTCGATACTGAATCCTAGACATCATTCTTCTTGAACTGGTCTTCTTGGTTACTTCTTCATAGTTGGAAGATTCTGCATCAATGATGTCGATGCATTCATCATATTATTCTTCATCTTGAACTGTCGTCACTTGTTCTTCGGAACAAGTTTCATCCTTCTTTGCTTGCAGGCAATTATGTATGCGATCTTTCCTAGAAGTCAAATGCATTTGTATGGTTAGAACATTTTATAAGGAATATTCATACTGGCAAATACTTATGCATAAATATATGATCATGCAACTACTTTAGCCAATACAACATTCATCCATATCTCACTGAAACTTTCTAGATTCCTTCCATCTCTACTAGGACAACATTACGATTGTGCACTAATCCAATATGTCAGCAAAGAGGTTTCATTCTAGATAAGTAGCAATGGAGAGTTGTATAGAACCATGAGCTACTTACCCATCACATGCATATTAGTAGTATACTGTCATTAATACAAACATCCTATCATGCATAATACATCAACTGAATATAAACAAATGCATAACAAAACAATGAAATGACAATTGAATACTTATCTTTATTTGTTTCATGGGTAGGCTGCTTCTTGAGCCTTTAGCTTCATCGTCTTCTTCATTCATGATAGCATTGTTTCTTATCCAAATGCTAAGGTGGATAAGAGGTGCTTCAAGAGTTGAGTTCTTCATATTCCTCATCGCTTGAGGGATCTTCTTTGGAAGGTGAGAGCTTGATCTTCAGTTGCTTCCATCTTTCTTCTTCTCGAGCTTCTTCTTCTTCCCAAAGTCTGCTGAAAGTAATCACTTCCTTCTAGAACACATTCCTTGAATGAATGAATTCCATGATCCTAGGAGGTCATTCAAGGTGGCCATCACCACTTCTACATTCTTCACTTCTTTTACCGCTTCAAGTTGTTCTTTGATTTGAGAGACCCTTAGGACTGCATGGTCTCTACATTCTGGATCTTCACATTCTTCAACTGGTTTCCTAAGGTCGTCTTCTGATGTATGTTCTTCCCTTCAAATAGCTTGGTCGAGGAATCAAACATATTTGGTGTCTTTAGGGAAGACACTTGCGGTACAAGTTGATCCGTGATTGAATCAACAATGATCTTCTTGGCCTTGACCAAGTTCTTCTTGTGTAAGGCTTTTAGCCTCATCTCCTTCTGGAACTGGAACCTATCTACTCATGTAGGTGTCCAATTCATTTTATTTAGAGAGATCATATACTTCCATGCTTGGAAGTTGTTCAACTTCACCAAGCTTATCATCAAGCTGATGTGATAGATCACTTTGAATGAGAACCTCAAATGAAAATAGCAAAGGAATAGATCTTACCGATTTGAGGTGTCCATCTTGGTTCCGGAGCTCACTGATCTAGGGTTTGTCACAGAAACCCTAATTTTCAAAACTTGGAATATTTTAGATCTGATTGGATAGACAGATAGATCTCTTCAATTGGAGCTGTCCAATGTACTCATTTTCTGAAAACAGTGGAGCGAAGCTCTCGGAATAGGAAGCCCTAATTTTCCAATTTCTTCTGCAGAAATGCTTGTTACTGCTTCTGTGATATCTCCGAAATTACTACTCATCTGCATCTGAAATTTCGTACTGAGGTAACATCGCATGTCCCTGATCCAAAAACATAGGTTTCATTAGAATTGGTTTCACCATTTGGGATTTATGATCCTTTTCCCAAGGTGACCTGTTACAGGACTGTTTAGAACAGCGAAGTTGTACGGCATGCCACGTGTCACTGGTTGATCTTATGAGTCTGATATTCAAAGCACCGAAAGTAAAGTCCTTGCCCTTTCTAGAAAATCTTCAGGAATTCCATTTGGACCTCTGTATCCGAAGATATTGCAATTATCCCTAGGTGTCCTGTTTAGGGATGAATTCTGGAAGAGGCTGGAACCCTAACTTGGAGAGATCATATCTCCTGGAATACAGCGAATATAAGGGTGAATTTTGGATAAAGTGTTCTTCAGGATGTTATCATTGGCCCTTGAAATTTTTAGCTCTTGAGACTTCGCCAATCTCAGGATATAGTGAATGTACCAAAACTTAGCAGTTTTAGTATTTAGGGTTTTTCTAGCTCGGGGTCAAACTAGGGTTTGAATTTCCCAGAGTTTCACCCAACCAAATTTCTTGATCCAGGTCTCTAAACTTCGGTTTTGATGAGGAGAAAAATCCTATGCTGGTCTCACTCAAAAATTCCTCTTCTTTAGAAAGCCCTAATTTCCACATCGAAAACTGAAAGTGCTCGGAATCAAATTCCGCTTCGACAGGAAGATGCACTCTTCAATGGAGAGTCAACCTAACATACTTTTGCTGGTGGATTGTGGAGAGAGATCCAAAAAGTAAGAAGCCCTAGATTCTGTAGCTGCACAATGTATTCTTTTTAGGTTAGCTCTGATACCATGTTAATTTTTCATCATATAAGCTAGCATTATGATCTTAGGATGTTTTCACTGAGAGAATAACAAGCACAACAATAAAACATAAGCACATCACAAGAGAAAAGAGACACAAAGAGTTTTCCTCAGGGAAACCATAAAGGAGAAAACCCCACAACTTCCTCAGAAGAGATAGAATCAACACCAAAACAGTAAAATCCCAAAACAGTAAGATGATCTCCCGACAGCAGCAGTCTCTCTCTCTCACACTGAGAGAGCTTCTCTTCTCTCACTCATGTGCCCCAATGAGTGAGTGTGAGTGTTGCAAGTGAGATAAATAGAGAGGCTCACTCTCTATTTATATTCTTTCGTTCACTTGAAGTGCACTCCAACATGTCGGCTTCACTTAACAATTACTTACTAGAGCCGACATCTCTAGGAGTGTCTAATAACCCTAGTGCCCCACCACTTGTGGGGACTTTGCCTCCTCCAACCAATAGGAGGGTAACACAATGGTGGGGACTATTGCCCCGAATTACAATGACTCACCTAGGGTCGACTTCAATAGGATAGTCTAATAACCCAAGGGCCCCACAACTGTGGGGAGTTTAACCCTTTACCAATAGGAGGGTTACCCACAATGACTTGACATGACTTTCTTATTATAGAAACTTCCCGGAATAAACATCGGGGTATGGCATGACTCAAACACATTATAATACATCCCAGAATGAACATCGGGTTATAATAGATAAGAAATACAAGTGAATACATTTCGAAGTTACAATTACATCAATACTTATTGATGCTTTTCCTTATCTAGAGCTTAAATAAGAACAATCACATGATGATACGATTATAAGTGAACTTGATCAAGAACATTGCAATGAGGAGCCTTGTCCTGATAGTATCGATACAATTCTTCATCCAATCCTTAATCAGAATATGTTGTTCAATGTGTGGATACTGACCTTATTTTGAATCTTGAAATCACTCCTGGAATTAATTTAAATGCTCTTTCCTCTCATCAAATTCTGAGATCAATTATTCCAAGTCTGAGAAAATTTTCAATCCACCCCCCATCCCAACTCTTCAAGTCTTCTTGTATGGGTTTGTCGTTTAATCAAGTTGTTACTTTCAAAATTTTGAATCAGGAGTTTAAGCATTATCACGTAATTGGGGAAAACGTACTTCATGTCTCTTCTTAGTCATTCGTAATGAATAAAATTTTTTAATTTGTAAATCTGTATTATGGATGGCTGGAGAAGGTGTATAAAGATCAATTTCATCTTTTCTCCATGTTTAAACAACAAATGGGCTTGATCTCATTCATAGTTTCATTACATTACAACTTGTACCCATTTGATTCTCCCATTTCTTCTGGAGTGAATAGAATTGAATGTCCTAGTAGGGCAGAGGAGAAAACAAAGAACTATTTGGAGTGCTCGAGTCATGAATCATATTGTCTTCTTCCACCAAGAACAAACTTGCATACCTTTCACGATCATATCGATCTATGGGTGGAAGAAGTTTGCAACAGTCGACTTCATCCCTAGCATGATTTCATTTCTCTATATCCATATCTTTCTTCGATTTTCAAACAACAAGTTATAATGGCTTCAAATTTCATTCACATTACTTACAAGCTATCGTTGATTTGTTGTAGCATCAACTGTAAAGAAAGCTCAATAGATCCGTTCAGCAAGTGATTACATTGGATTTATGATTTTACCTAACACTTGTCTAAACTGGTTAGAGTAGGGTAGGTAGGATTGAATAATCCTTCCCAACATTAGTGTAGAATCTTGCATCTTTGCCTAAAGCTCGTTTTTTAAGCTCTTAGTTTAGTCTTGAGTTTGTTTTCTTTTTCCCGCACAATAAAAATCAAACTTTTCTTAAAATTTATGGTTCTAGATTAGATTCATTTCCTGCTTTTCGATTTCATGCATTTTTATTTCAATATTTTATATACTATCCACATATTGTTTTGACGACAAGTCTGTGAGTTTGGTATATCTCTAGACATGCTGCAGGAAGTCAGTGACATTTTGGTAGCAGTTGCAGAGCTGGAAGGATTGAACAAGAATGCGAGAAGCAGAGTACGACGACCAGAGATTTTGAGGTTCTCAAGCGCTCTTTTCAGTAGAGCACTTGTCCCAGCTGGAGCCAGATGTTATCACATATATAGTAGCATATTCTATTTTTCAGATACATTACATTTTTCAGCCAGATCTCTTACATATGAGATGCTGAGATGAGCAATTTTGATGGATCATTATTTTGTTAGTGGACTATTATACTCTCCCATGTCATGACTGAGTCTCAGGACACTCGGATTCGAGGACTAATGTAGCCATTCAGTCATTTGCAGAGCTATTAGTGATGCCCAGATTGGTTCTAGTGTTTTCTCATTGGACAAATGATGGTTCAGATGGATTATTTGCATGGTTATGACTCGGCATTTATTATATTGTGTTATGGTTATCATTGCTCTTATACTCATCTTTGTGACATATACTAGCATTTAGTGTCATGATCTGGCGGTCATAAATATATGGACTTGGATGTATTTGTATTATGTATTGATGTCCCTACTTAGATTTAGAAGTTCCTGATCTATACTCATTGGTTTTACCCTCCCTAGGGAGAATAGAGGTAGTCATTCCCACCGTTCTTTGGCTTGCTAGTGTTGGCTTCATCTTTCACTGTCTCCACCCATCCAATACCTTCCAGTTTTGTTTTTAACCCGACTTAGTATTTGACTTATGGCATGGAGGACCTTTCCCCACTAGAACCTTTGTTGGACAAACCTCCCTGTTTATATTGTGTCTCGGCTCTGAGTTGGTGACATAAATTGCCTTTGGTGAGTTGGATTGTATGCCTAAATCATTCTGTTCACTTGTCCCGATGTTTGGCACTGTGCAGAACTCCCCCTAGTCACTTGAGATGTTGTTGGCTAAAACTGAAAGCTCATGTACTACTTGTATTGGAAATGTTTATATATGCACCCATGGAAAATGTAAATTCTAAAATGTGTTCCTTAACATATACGAGCAAAGGGAAAGAACAATGAAATGCTGAAATACTCCGTGAAGGGTATAAGAAAAGGTCCCAAAAGCAATGGTTAAATATATGCTATATCCAAATATTGCTGACCTTATAAATTTGAATATGTCTTGGATGAAAGTTGCAGTTTGATGTGCTTTTAAGCACTGGTGAAGTCCCCAAAAGGTCATATAGGCCAAAAAGGCCATGGAAATAAAATCGATGGTCCTAATGAACTTGGATTAAACTTGATGTAGACATGATGCCTAAGTTGAATAAGCACTCTCTGAACAACTCAACCATTTGTGAGGCACTGCCATTCCCTGTGTTGGTGTTTGTTCGACATGTGGTTATAGTGAATATTCCCTTTCCATATCCAAAGTGTCATGATGTTAAGTTGGTAGTCATCCTTTACCCTAGCCTTGTCAATTTCAGCCTTGACCCTTCACTAGCAAATTGACTACAACTATGAAGTGAGTCTAGTCCTGAAAGTCTAGTTTGAGTAATAATAAATAAAACCTTATATATGCATTTGGTTGATGTATTGCCAGTGAGGTGATTGCTACTAGTTATAATTGTTACTTAAATTATTTCTAGAGCATGTCTTAGCCTTGTAACACTTGCAGCAGATGGATGATAGTCTAAGTTATATTATTGGTATATGGTCATTTACAGGTGATTATATTGTCTATTGGATATTGTTGATGATTAGGAAAAGGCTTGGAAAGGGTATGAGTATATACCCTGGATGGATTTGGACTCTCTGGGTCTAACAAGATAGCTTGTTATCAGTTCTGGGCACTTGTAGAAATTATCAGGCTCATTTTACCTTTCTGATGCAGTCTTGCTTCACTGGATGATGTGTATGAGCAGGGAGATGCTTTTATTGGATCTCCTAGGGCGCTATATGGGGAATATGGGGTACAACCACTTGATTGTACCATAGTACCCCCATCCTAGAGAGCCTGGTGGGCTCAGTTTGACAACACAGGCACCCTAGGAGGCTGTTTTGGCAAGTTCACATTTCCTGAGGCAGATTAATAAATGATTAAATAGTTATTGAAGAAATCGATTTGGGCTACTGAAGCAAGGAAATGACATGGGATGAGTCATGATGATGAGTGTGATGTCCTCCGCACCTTCTCCAACAATTGTAGCACCGGATTAGGCCCACACCTATTTTTGGGGAATTTTTATATTATTTTCTGGAGCTTTTAGGAGGCTCACGATTTCCTCAAGGAGGCACAAAGTCAAAAAATTAAAATATAATATTATTTTGCTGTGCCATGGGGCACCCAAAGGGAGTTAATTAACACTCCATGGACCCACCATGTGTTTCATTTATTTTTTATTGAGTGGGGTACCTTGTTTATGGGTGATTTAGTCCACTTTGATACTTTATGGTTATATTGATCCCTGTATTGTATGTTGAGCTCATCTCAACCATTGATAAAAACATTTATATATTTTAATCTTAGCCACTTGTTTTGAAAGTGGTTAGGATTTTGGTTCTCTCGTACCTATTTAAAGGAGAGAGCTTCCCATTTGTAAGGGGTCTTTGGCTCTTGGATCTGATTAATAGAAAAACTTTATTATGGATATTTTTTGGATCTCCTTTGCATCTGGTGTTCTTAGATGGTGATTGGAAAGTCTTTTGATTCCTAGCATTCGGGAAATTTGTGTGAGATCTATATCTTTTTTTCCGGGATCATTGTCTTGTCTACAGGAGGGCGACTTCACTTATGCATTTTTGCAGGGGGACCTCAACTCGCTTGTACTGGTTTCGTCTTATATCAGGGAGTTTTCATTAGCTTCATTGTGATATTTGATTGCATCTTGTTACTTTTCTGTAGATCTTGCTTTTCTTTTGTGATACGACAAATCTGATATTGTTGATGTTTGCGTGTGCAGGAGAGAGGGCGCAGTGGTCACTTGGAGCAGAACGTTGGGCTTAGAACTCACTCAGGTCTTCTCAAATTGATAGGGATAATAGGGATCATCATTATCAAGGCATATACAAGGATTTCCAAGTAAGATCTACAAGTTAGTCTCTTTCTTCCAGATCTCAATCCATTGTACCTGCTTTTCCTCATTTTATTGAAAATTCCATAATAATAGAAAACCAAAAAATACTAAAAAATAAACCGCTCGATCTCTAGACAAACCACTGCTGGGTTTTGTAAATTAGGTCTTCCCCTCCCCAATTCACCCTCAACGCTGATCTGAAAGTGGCTGGTTTGCCCTAGATTTGGAAAGCTGTCTGCTTAAACCCCAACGCTCCTCATGAAATTTTGACTTTTTCCGGTATTTGATTTTTCCAGAAAAATTCCTTCTTGGGTTTGTAGATCGGGTCCTCCTCTCTCCAAATCACCTTCAACGCTGAGCTAGATGTTGATGGGTGGCACTAGATCTGAGAAGCTGTCTTCCAGGACCCTAGTGCTCCTCATCATTTTTATGACTTTTTCCCAAATCTAATTTTTTTGGCATTTTTCCAACTTGGGTTTGTAGATCAGGTCATCCTCATTCCATTTCTCCTCCAACGCTGAGCTGGTGGCCTCCAAATTGTGCTAGATTTGAGAAATTGACTTTTCAAACCCTAGCGCTAGCCTACCTTGCTGTTGGTTTTCCCCATAGACTGAATTTTTTGGCCAAACACCTTTCTGGGTCTGTAGATCGAGGTATCTCCCAAGTGGGTCTCCTCCAACGCTGGGTAGATAGTGACTCCATTACCCTAGATCCGATAGGCACTGATCTCCAACCCTAGCGCTACCCCCTCTTTGGCCTCTTTTCCTTGTAACCTGATTTTTCCCTAGTGACTCGGGTGTTTTGACATTGTCATATCTCTCATCGAGTCTATCCATAGGTACTAGATAGCCCCAATCCTGTCCCTGCCATCCCTGCATCGGTTACGTTTCCTAAGGCAACGGATATCTTCACTTATTACTAGTACCTTAACCCCAGATCTAGTATTCACTTCATAGGTCACTTGTGTCCCACCTTGGATAAAACCTCACACTTCCTAAACCCTAATCCAAAGCCTTGGTTCACCTAGTGACATCATCCATAGATCTAGGGTTTCCATCTACCTTACACCTTACATACCTCAAGTCTACTTGATCTGGTGTCTAGGTCTGATCTCTCCTATTGAGAGTAGATCTAGGTCTCCCCCTTTGTTGTCCTAGATTAAGATAACATAAAGTGAAGGCTGCCTCGATTGGCATGAAAAGCATCCATTTGGGAGTCTAGGCAATCTTGCTTGTCCCTCTACCATCCACCTCACATAGGCAACTACAAGGTTGGTGATAACAATACTCACCTCGGTTATCGGATCTTAGGATACGGATGTGTATGCCTATTTGATTTTTAATCAAAGCCTTGAACTCTTTGAACATGTCAAACGTTTCACTTTTGGATTTGAGGAAGTAAATCCATGACTTCCGAGAATGATCATCTCTGAACAAGACATAATACAAGCACCCACTCAAGGAGGGTGAAGAAATGGGCCCACAAATGTCAAAGTGAATCAAATCCAATATTCCTTTAGATCTGTTCTTGCTTCTAGAGAAGGATTTCTTAGTGTTCTTACCTAGAGTACATCCTTTGCAAATTCCATCATGTTTGGGAGAAACCTCTAGCATACATGTAACCATCTTTTGTAGACCTAGAAGAGCTGTATAGTGGAGGTGTCCAAACCTCCGATGCCACATCTCACATGGATAAATTGTGTGGTGAACCAAGGCATGATGAGTCACTTATGCTATGTGAAAAGTAAGTCCTTTTTCCTTTTTACCTTTCCCAGTCTTTTGTAATATTATATGATGCGGTGGGAACGGGTCAAACAGAACTGTCTTTACTTTCTGGGTATCTTATTTCTCTACTGTGCCACTTTGACTATGTCTATTGTTTTTTCGGCACTCTCTATTGTATTTTTAGGTATTTTTCTATCTTTCCAGCCCAGTCCTGTGTGGAATTTCTGGAATCCTTATAAAGAACTCCCTCTCAAACCTCAATATGTACAGCTGAGCTTAGTTTCTCATTCTTTGCCCATAATAGGACCTTCTTGTCCATGAAGAGGACTCTGTAGCCCTTGTCCTCTAAGACAGCAACAAAGAGGAGGTTTTTCTTCAAACCAAGCACATATAAGATATCATCAATATGCAAGACCTTACCTGAATCAAGTTGAAGAGAGGTTGAGCCAACTCCTTCAATCTTATACGTGGAGTCATCTCCAAGTTCCACTTGAGTAGTGAACTTCTTCTTTCTATAGCTGGTGAGTGCTCCATGATTACCTGTCATATGTTTGGACGCACCACTATCTACTAACCAAGAGTTAGCACTATCAGTGATGGACCCCAAGAGAGCAGAGATCAGGTAATATTCCTTTCTAGGTTCATCTTCTTTGGTAGCCTTGGTATTCTTCTTCTTCTTCTTCTTCTGCAGCATAGGATTGGCATATTCTTTTAAACTTCCTCTTGGGATGTCTCCAATCCTTAACAAAGTTCCCAATCTTATAACAATTATAGCATTCCACCTTTGAAACATCAATGTGCTTAACTTGTGGTTTCTTTCCCTTCTTTTTCCAAGGGGAGTGCTTCTTGAACTTCCTTGTCTTAGCTGTAAGAGCAAGGTTTCCTTCCTTAATTCCAGTTTCCTTGCTTTGAAATCTTCCTTCTTCTTCCAAGAAATCATGTCAAAGCCTATCAAAGTTTGGCTGATTTTCACACCCACTTACTGATGACAGAAAGGTTTCCCAAGAGTTTGGGAGACCGTCGAATACAGTACGTACAATGTCATCATCATCCATAGCAATACCAATAGCAGTAAGTTGGTCTCTTACATGTGGGATATTTGTGAAGAAAGGTCCAAATCCTTCATCCATGTTCATCTTCAGTGTTCTAAGTCTTTTTCTTCAAAACTCTCTTCTGATTGGGAGCCTTCTCTTCATACAGGTTCGTCAAGGTGTCAAAGAATTCTTTGGCAGTCTTCAATGATGTGGTGGTGGGCATCAAAGTTTCCATGACAGATTCATAGATGATGCTTCTAACCTTTGCTTGCTTCTTCTTGAAAGCAATCCCGCCAACACTAGATGTTGGTTCTTCTATGGTGTTGAACACCAAGTCATCAAGGTTAATTTCCTCCCAGATGGTTGTGAGCCTAGCCTTCAAGAGTTGTAGTTTCTTGAACCTTCAAGCTTCTCTTCCGGTCTAAAGGATTGGTCATCATCATCTCTGCTACACAAGTTAGTTATCTAAGTCCGCAAAATGTCCCACAGTCTAGGAAGACAACAATAATCCGCCTCTTACCGTGGTCTTCACATGCTAAGCTCTGATACCATGTTAAATTTTAGCATTAGGATGTATTCTTTAAAAAAAAATTCAAACTGTAAGATAACAATAGACAAGTGTAGGAGATACATCAAAACATCAAAACATCATACACACTAAACGCAAGAGTTTTTGACGGGGAAACCTCTAAAGGACAAAAACCCCAAAAACATTAGTAATTCATCTCTTAAATGATATGACTTGAGTTTCTTCAATCTCAGAATGAATGTTCTTCAATAATTATCAAACCCTAATCAGTTTGAACCATTGATCAAAAAATCCACAAAAGATATTTTTTACAGAAAAATCCAAACCCTGCCCAGATGCCTACCCAAACCTCCACCTGTTGTTCGGATTCCTGCCCGGACCTGTACTTGTTGAATGGATGCCTGTTCGAACCTATACTTATATGCCCGAATGTGTACGGAGTTTCCTAAGCTCTCGTTGGAGCTGCATGAGCTCCTGTTGGTGCTACTCGAGGTTACAATGGAGAGGCAACAGATGAGAAAGGGATGCCTGTCAGTGGGAGGGCTGCCCGAGAGTGTTAGCAGCTAAACAGTGACTGCCCAGAGAGGAAGGGAAACCCATGAAGATATTTGGGTTGTCTGATGAGGCTTCCCATGAATTGATGTTGCTGCCCGAAGGTGGAAGACCTGCCTGTGAGTGTAGCTGTGAGGGTTAGGGTGATTCCCTAGCTCATGAGGAAGAAGATGAGGCTATTGCAAGTGCTCACTGTTAAGTTTTTAGCATTAGCATGATACTTTTAAAATTTGCAAACTAACATAAACAAATGATAAGTGCAATAAACAACTTTCATCACATCAACACAATGGAGACAAAATTTTCACTGGGGAAACCTTTAAAAGGACAAAAACCCCAAAAGCATTAGTAATTCATCTTGTAAATGAGATGACTAAAATTCTTCAAAAGGTTCCACAAACCCCAATAGGGTTAAACCACAATGTCAAAAGATCAATTTTTCCAAATTACATAAAAATGCCCAATTAGGGTCTTTTGCAAAATAAGGCCAGTGGCCCTAATTTCTCTCTCCTGCCCAGATCTAGCAGGCTGCCTGTACTGCTGCCTGACCATACCTGTACCTAACCGTATATGTTTCATACTGTTTGAGTACATGTTTGGCGGCTATCAAGTGTATGTGTTTTGGATCGGACATGAACTGACTCGGTGCATTCAATGTGTAACAGATGTCTGGTCTCGTATGCACGAGATACATTAGGGATCCAATAGATGTTTGTACAAAGTAGAGTCCACACTTCGTGAATTGGTAGTCGAGTCCCGCAACTTTGTCAAGTTGGTAGTCATGGGTACGCTCATGGAGTTGCAGTCCTGCAGCCCAAATCTCTACAAGATATCCACTGCATACTTTCCTTGTGTCAGGAAGATCTCGCCTGGATTTTGCCAAACTTCTAAGCCAAGGAAGTAACTCATCAATCCGAGATCTTTTATCTCGAATTCAGAGGTAAGCTCCCTCTTACACTGTTCTATCAACTGTTCATCTCCTGAATCTAAATCCAGCCCAATCTGAATCTGTATATCCATATAACAATACTCCACTGCTGGTAGTATACCTGTGCCCATAAGTGATAGTTCCTCGCACATGTGTGAGTACATATTTGGCGGCTACCAAGTGTATTTGTTTTGGATTGGACATGAACTGACTCGGTGCATTCAATGTGTAACAGATATCTGGTCTCGTATGCATGAGATACATTAGGGATCTAATAAATGTTTGTACAAAGTAGAGTCCACACTCCGTGAACTGGTAGTCGAGTCCCGCAACTTTGTCAAGTTGGTAGTCATGGGTACGCTCATGGACTTGCAGTCCTGCAGCCCAAATCTCTGCAAGATATCCACTGCATACTTTCCTTGTGTTAGGAAGATCTCGCCTGGATTTTTCCAAACTTAAAAGCCAAGGAAGAAATGCATCAATCCGAGATCTTTTATCTCGAATTCAGAGGTAAGCTCCCTCTTACACTGTTCTATCAACTGTTCATCACCTGTAAGAAACAAGTCATCTACATCTAGAACAAGAATCAAGACATGATTATGAACAACCTTAAAGTACAAGTTAGAATCAACTGTACTTTTGGAAAACCCCAAGCAATGGAGAAAGACATCCATCCTGGCATACCAGACTCTAGGAGCCTGTTTCAATCCATACAAGGCTTTCTTCAGTTTACATACATGGGTCTTCTTCCCATGAGTCACAAAGCCTTCAGGTTGTTCAATGTAGACTTCCTCCTCAATCTTGCCATTGAGGAAGGTTGTCTTTACATCCATCTAAATACTGCAGCAAGTGAAATGATGGTTCTGATGGTAGTATACCTAGCAACAGGAGCAAATGTCTCATCATAGTCAATGCCTTCTTTATGAGTGAAGCCACAAGCTATGAATCTAGCTTTATAGAATTTGTAGCATGCTTGATTTTATAAAGCCATCTAGCAGTCACTCCTGACTTTCTTGTTGGTCTGGGAACAACTTACCACACATCATTCTTCATGATTGAACTGTACTCTTCAATCATGGCATCAACCCATACCTGTTTACCTGTTGCTTCTTTGTACGATCAAGGTTCTGCACTGATAAGCTAACTCATAAGACCGAAGTACTTCTGTGGTCGTATGCTTTCTCTGAAAGTCCTGGGAAGAGCTTTATGCTTCTCGCCTTCTTGTACCATCTCTCGATACCAAGAAGGTCTCCTTTTGGAAGGAGGAACTTCAAGTAGTTTTTCTGGTGGACTTTCAGTGTCCTTAGGCACATCTGGAATTTGATCCTCAAATTCTGCTTCCTCCCTCTAAATTTCTAAATCTGGAAACTCAAGTGGAGAAACTTCATCTTCTGTTGAAAGCTCTAGTGTTTTACGAAACACAGCTTTCTCATGGAAGATCACGTCTCTGCTGACCTCAATGTGCCTTTGTCTCGATATATAGACTCGATAAGCCTTCGAGCAATCACTATACCCAACAAATATTCCTTTCTTATCGAAGGGTTCTAGCTTGGCCCTCTTTTTTTTGGCAGATGTGCGTACACCGGAGTATCAAATATCCTCAAGTGGTCAACAACAGGTTTCTTCTTAGTGAAAACTTCTTCTGGAGTCTTCTCCCCCAAGATAGCATGAGGGCTTTTGTTCTGAATATACACAGCAATACCTGTAGCTTTAACCCACAAAGATAGAGGAAGATCTAGAACAGTGACCATAGCTTTAGCAGCTTCACAGATCGTTCTATTCTTCCTTTCTGTAACCCCATTCTGTTGAGGGTTGTAGGGTATTGTTAGCTCTTTCTTGATTCCTTCTTCCCAACAAAAATCATCAAACTCATTAGATTCATACTCACCTTCGTTATTTGATCTCAAGATACGAATGTGTCTACCAGTCTGATTTTCAATCAGTGTCTTGAACTCTTTGAATCTGTCAAAAATTTCACTCTTGGCCTTGAGGAAGTAAATCCATGACTTCCGAGAGTGATCATCAATGAACAAGACATAATATAAACACCCACTCAGGAAAGTTGAAGACACAGGCCCACAAATATCAGAATGAATCAAATCCAAAATTCCTTTAGATCTATTCTTGCTTTTGGGAAAGGATTTCTTAGTGTTCTTACCTAGAGCACATCCTTTGAATATTCCTTCATGTTTTGGAGATACTTCTGACATACCTGTGAACATCTTCTGCAATCCTGGGAGAGCTTTGTACTGAAGGTGTCCAAACATTCAATGCCATAGTTCACAAGGATCAACTGTGTGATGTACCAAAGCATGAGTGTAATCTTCGGAAGCCTTGTAAAGGCCTCCCTCTCGAACCCCAATTTGTACTACTGAGCTTAGATCTGTGTCCTTTTCCCATAGAAGGAATTTCTTGTCCATGAAGAGGACTCTGTAGCCCTTGTCTTCCTAAGCGAGCAACAGATAGAAGATTCTTCTTTAAACCAGGAACATAAAGAATATCATCAATATGAAGGACCATACCTAAGTCAAGTTGAAGTGGAGTTGAGCCAACTCCAATCTTCATCTCCAAGTTCTACCTGTGTGGTGAACTTCTTCTTTCTGTGACTGGTGAGAGCTCCACGGTTACCTATCATGTGCTTGAAGGCACCACTATCCACCAACCAAGAGGTGGAACAATCTGTGAAAGAACCAGTGAGAGCGGAAATCAAATAGTACTCCCTCCTAGGTTCTTCATCCTTGTTAGCCTTGGTTTTCTTCTTCTTCTTTGGTTCTTCTTCTTCTTCATCTGCTTCTGTAGTAGAGGCTTGAAACCTTCGCTTGGGTTTCTTCTTGTTTTTGCATGCACTCCTTGGAAAAATGTCCAAACTTGTGGCAATTATAACATTCCACTTTTGACATGTCAGAGAACTTACCTTGAGGTTTCTTTCCCTTCTTTTGCCGAGGGAAAGGATTCTTGAACTTATTTGTCTTGGATGCAAGTGCAAGGTTGCCTTCCTTGGCTACCTTGCTTGAGGTCCTTCCCTCTTCTTCTATGCAATCATGCCAAAGCATTTCAAAGGTTGGTTGATTCTCATGTCCACCAACAGATGCCATGAAGGTTGCCCAAGAGCTTGGGAGACCATCAACCATAGTTTGCACAAGGTCATCATCATCAACAGTAATACCAATAGCAATGAGTTGATCTCTTACCTGTGCAATCTTTGTGAAGAAAGAACCGACACTTTCATCCTTGTTCAACTTCAAAGTTCATAGCCTCTTCTTCAAGACTCTCTTTTGACTGGGAGCCTTCTTTTCATATAGGTTGGCCAAAGCATCAAGATTCAATGCATTCTTTAGCATTCTTCAAAGCTGTGATGTTGGGCATCACCATCTCTTTGATAGAATCATAGATGATTCTTCTAGCCTTACCTTGCTTCCTCTTGTAAGCAAGCTTGCCAGCATTAGATGTTGGCTCTTCAATGACATTAAACGCAATGTCATCCAAGTCATTATCTTCTAGAATGGTTGTCAACCTGGCCTTTCAGGAGTTTAGTTGTTTGAACCTTGTAGCTTTTATTTCGGTCTGAAAATGTTGACGACCATCTCTGCCACTTAGTAAAATGTTAAGTCTGCAAAACTTATCCCAAGGTCGAGGAAAACAATAGTAGTGTCCCTTTACCATGTTTTTACATGCTAAGCTCTGATACCATGTTAAGTTTTTAGCATTAGCATGATACTTTTAAAATTTGCAGACTAACATAAACAAATGATAACTGCAGTAAACAACATTCATCACATCAACACAATGGACACAAGAATTTTCACTAGGGAAACCTTTAAAAGGACAAAAACCCTGGAAGCATTAGTAATTCATCTCGTAAATGAGACGACTGAAATTCTCTGAAAAGTTCCACAAACCCCAATAGGTTTAAACCACAATATCAAAAGATCAATTTTTCCAAATTACATAAAAATGCCCAATTAGGGTCTTTTCCAAATTAAGGCCAATGGCTCTAATTTCTCTCTCCTGCCGAGATCTAGCAGGCTGCCCGTACTACTGCCTGTTTGCACTTGTTATGTTTCCTGGTCGTACATGTACCTGACCGTACATGTTCTGTACTGCCCATTTTTTGTTGCCCAACCGTACTGTTTGTTGCCCAATTTGTTGTGTTGCTGCTGCCCGCAGCCCGAATCTAGCTACTCGCAGGCTATTTGCTGCTCGATTCTGCTGTGAGGCAGTTTTGTTGTTGCTCAGTAGGGAAGTATTCCCTACAACGTGCCTTAAGGGCTAGCATGAGGGCCTGTGCAGGCCCAACAGACCTGCGGGCTGCTATAGGACCATTACGGGTCTACCCACAAGCTGCCCGGAGGGCCTGTGTGGCCACAATAGCCTCTTAGGGTCTGCCCTTAGGCTACCCAAGGGGTGGTCATGGGAAAAACCCTCACAAGTGTGCCTATCGAGGGCTGCTCGACTATGCCGAAGAGGGAATGGCCCTAACATGGCCTGCTCGGTGAAGAGAAAAAGGCAACTCGTGAAGGAGAGGGCTTCCCGAAATCAAAAACCCTACTGCCCGAATTTCTGAGGAGCTGCTTGGAGTTGGAAGGAAGGTTGCCTGAGGAGACAAGAAGATTGTTGCTGAAGATAAGGGTTTTATATAAACCCTTAAGACAAAAAAAGGTAGAAACCCTAGCTTAGGGTTTGTCTTCGATGGATGATGATGCCCTAGCTAGACTCATCCATGCTAGGGCACAATCATAAACTTCCTTCTTCAAACCTGTGAGATCTTCTGAAGAGTAGTTGTACCTGTGAGAGAAACTGTGTAATAATGAATTGGATTGATCTTCTTTTATATCCTTTGATTCACCAGTAAGTGGGCCAAAATTAGAAATATCAAAATAATAATATTTTATTCATTTCTAATTTTGACTTTTGCCTTTAGTGGTGTTAAAGGTCTTTTTTCACTTTCACTTTTACACCTTAGTAGTACTAAGTGTCTTCATGTATTTTTTACATTTGCTTTAGCCTTCTTTAAGTGCCCCTATGGTAATCACCTGTGGTCAACGTGGTCTTTTATCCCATTCAAAGTACATCATCATAAACTGAGAGAATTACTAATGCTTTTATCTCACACTCTGTGTGACACAAAGATCAGGTACTAGGGTGTCTTAACCAAGGGTAGCTAACCCTTGGAGAAGATCACAAAGCCCACTGATCAAGGGTCATAGTGTTACACATGCCTAGACCCAGTCTAGGGCTTATAGTGGCTTCCTGGTAATAGACCAGGTGCCTCAGCCATAGGCTACATAATTTGACACTAGGTCAAATACTTGGTAACAGACCAAGTGCCTCCATTCTCCAAGAGAATGGCCCTCAGCCCTAGGCTGAGTCCTGGTAACTGACCAGGTGCCTCCATTCAAAATAATGGCTACTCATAACTAATCCGAGTATACCAATACTAGACTGGTCCACATCGTGGTCTCGGACCAGATGTCTACCATTCAACAAGAATGGTCACTCAACACAAGGTTGAGTCCCCCCAGGCAAGAGCTGGGTCCATATCATGGTCACGGACCAGATATCATCATTCAACAAAATTATCACTCAACACTAGATTGAGTCCACACCGTGGTCGCGGACTAGGTGTCCCCATTCTCCTAAGATAATGGCTCTCGATGCTGCTCAAAAAATCAACACTCACCGTGGATGAAACCCTAGCTTAGGGTTTGTCTATAACAAGAGTGGATGCCCTAGCTAGAAACCTCCATGCTAGGGAAAAAGAGGTGGGTGAGTACGGGAGGATGAGGAGCGGTAGGGAGAGGGTGAGGGAAGGAGGGTAGGGGCAGAGGAGGATGGGTAGAGGGTGGAGGGGGAGGGGAGGAGTAGGAGGGGGAAGGAGGGAGTAGTAGTGGTGGGTAGGCGGAGGGGGAGGAGGAGGA
>LPNX010314358.1:247093-260065 GCA_001517045.1 Pseudotsuga menziesii
TAATGTCAAAGACATGACATAACTCAATTACATAAGCAGTAAATTATTTTACATATTTTGAAGAAAACATAATGAATGTCTTGCAACTTTTACAAGTTTGCACACTTTGTTGCAACAAAAACCAAATAAGCTATTGATTATTTCAATTCATCAAGGCATGCCCTAAAGTAGTTGATAAACAAATAACATCATATTGTTATAATTATTAGCTAAAGACAATGAAGAGATATTTTTATGTCTCTATGCCTTCTAAAGATTGTGAAGTACAATACACTTCACTCAATAAAACACTAGTTTTTACATGCCTTTTCTTTTCAACTGCAGACATTTTATAATAAACTATGCATTTGCAACTCTACCTTTTTGTTTGAGAAAGGTGTAAAAGCAAAAGGTGCCCATTTTCCTCTGTCAATGATAAAGTAAAATCATAGGTGCAAATGTTAAGCTCTTTACTATTCTCGAGCCTCGGCTTCTTTAACCGTTTGTCTCTGATTGTTGCTATTTAGGTTATGCATCCATACATGATTAGGCAGCTTGATTTTGTAGTCCAACACTGATTACTAACTCAAGTCCCTTAATTCCTTATCATGTTTTACTAGGAAGCTATCTATAGTCTATAAAGTTTCGATCTTGTTTGAACATTGGTTATTAGAAGTGCAAGAGCACCATTTTTATATACCATATGAATTTTTTCTTTGTTTGTTGGTACAAATTAACTATGAATTTTTTTCTCATTTTTTGAGAGAAAAAAAAATGAAGGACCAACAAAATGTAAAAGGTTGAGTTTCTAGGAAATAGTGAAAAAGAAGAGTATTCACTCATATTCCTAGCAAAAGCCTTACTAGAATTTTTAGAAACCAATAAGAGTGGTGGGCCCTAGTTGTGGATTAATTGTGGTTCTCTAGATCTTGGAGGAAATGATTTGAAATTCATTGAAGTTTAATAGACTTGGTTCAATACAAAATTTGATATTCATCACTATACTATCGATTTTTTTAATGTATTAGTCCACAATTAAACGTTTCCCTGCTACTATACCATTAAATTTAAAAATGTGGTCTTTTGCATTTCTAGGCCTTCTTTGCTACTGACCTCATGGGCATGTACTTTATGATATGTGAAGTAGTTTTGGGATGGATTTTTATTTTGTATTGTGTTGGTTCCCAATTCTAAGAGTTTTTTCTTCTTCATAATATAGGTTATGCACAAAAAAATAGATTTCCTTATTTAGAAAAGTCCAATTTGACAAATATATACCATCCAAATATTGATAAAGTGAAGTAGCATTTGTTGCTTTCAAGCAAACGTTTTTGCTTAAACTTATTTTCAACATCTAAAGAAATCATAATTGGCAATTAACCACAACTAGGTTGGATATGCATATAGACTCTAGAGGATAAATTAATCCCTACTCTTCAAATTTGAATAGTTTTCCTTAGGTTTGTAGAATTTATAATATGCTTATCATTTTGTTTTGTATGGTAATTCTTCTCCTTGTTGGAGTAAAGAATTGGATGATTTGTTTCCTAGCAATTTTCATTATTCTTGTATTCAACATTCCAACATTGTTGAGCAATCCCAATGATCCAATTCTTGAAAACATTTATAAACCTAAAAAACAAAATCAATTGAGGTTGTGGACACATCCAGACCATAGACTCTTTATTTTTGTTAGGAATTAGCGGTTGTATCTTGTAACTTCTGCATTGAACATTCATTTTGTGATTTTGGATATCTCTTCCATTTGATCTCTCTCTCAATCTAGTTTTATTTTGGATCATATACGACTCATATTATTTAAAGGTTTTGATTCTATAATTAGATGATTACAAGATATTACAATCTTTAGAGCGAAGGAATGGACATGCTTGTATGCAAATGGTGCATGATCGTGTTTTGAGGTTTGTTTCTTTGAACAAAACATTACAAGAATGCATGCAAATGATAGGCGACAGTGTTTTGAGGCTGGTTCTTTGAACAACACATTTGTAATGTGTAAGTTATCATCCCATTGGAAACAAGCATGGAATTTTTTTAGGTGATATTCATGTATCATGTATTTTGGTAAATCTGATAAGACAATTTGGATTAATAAGTTAGTAAAAAAATGGCATATCAATTAACATTGTGATATTTGACTCTTTAGCATGGAGCTCTATTTGTAGAATTTGTTTTTGTAAAGTTCCTTTGATATAAATGTCATGGGAAATATGGTATGAAAATATTCACGCATTGACATAAACTTAATCATAATTTTATAAGTTGAAAGTTCTCTTGTAATAACCCAAAATTTCGTAAAAATTAAAAAAATTTAAAGTGACATAAAATGTCTAAAGTCGCAGCTAAGTAGCTGCTAACGATTAGCGAAAAAAGAAACAGTTTATAAGAGATCATGGGTTTGTTTCATTAAAAGAATCTGTAAACTAAAGGATGTAATCTTAAACACCTATGTTAGTACTATTAATGACTTAACAGCTTTAATTTTATCAGAGTTAGAAAAGGACTTGCATTTAGCTGATGCTAGATATACTGATGATTTACTTTTGTCAAGTAGGTAAGAATTCTTGTTTGAGATCGGGGCTTACTTAGCGTTCTGCTAATTCAATTGGATTGTTGGTTCTTACAGGTTTAGCAGGTAAGCGTAAGATCTTGTAGGTGTTATTTTAAATTACGTCGAGAAAATTACTCTCCTAGCATGTTAAGATGCTAGTTTAAGAAAAGGTTAAAATATGTTGCTTGTCTTTGAGGAAGTAATGTAAATTCTTTTTCGTTGTTATGAATCTATGAAAGTATTTATAACTAACATCATATTGAATTTCCATCAAAAACATAAACAATGGTTTAAATTACAAGAGCAAGTACTTACCAAAGTTCCTTCAGTCGTACGATGATTATGTTCCAAAAGTCTATAGTACATAGTTAGTTTTTTTGTGTTTACAGTACTAGTTATTTATAAATTCCAATAGAGAGCATAGAGCTCATGGTTTTGGTTTAAGTTTACTTCAACTGCTTAGTGATCTCTCAGTTATTCTCATTTCATTACTCAAGGTGTCCTTCTCTTAAAACATGAACAAGTTCCTATGTTTTTCAATTATAAAAATAACAATGAGTTATTAGACTCTTTATGAGAAACTCTCCAATATTGTTAGTCTTCAGTTTCTTGAAGACTCCCTCAATAAACAACATAAAGGTTTAGTTTTGAGAAGTTTAAGGCTTTTCCTTTTTTACTATAGTCATAAGCTATGTTATAACCATTCCATAGTTCTTTTTACTAGTTCTAAAACCACACTATACATATTCGACTTGTTTGCAAGCATGAAGATCTTCTGGGATAAAATAGTATCCAAGTTGTAACCATAGTACTATAGTATTTATGTTATAACAATAGTATTTTAAGTTATAACAATTGTATTAAGTTATAACCTAAGGTAGAATTACCTACCAAACAACTACTATGATGAAATCGAATGATGGCAAGCAAATCTTATATAGTTTAAACCTATACTTTGTTAATTTCCAAGGCATAATATATATCGTTGGCATGTTGCTTATCATTAGCAATCATAGGTCATATGGTTATTTGAAATGATAGATTGTAAAATGTTTTGTGCAGTGTTGACTTAAGGTTTCGACCCACACTTGTTGAAATTTTTGGAAGCGCACATGGATAGGATTACATCCATTCGTTGGTTGACTTAAAACCTTATAAACCCCTACTCCTTTGCATTTTAGACCGAGGTTTCTCCTTGTTGATGGCCGAGCTATGAGATTGCGGCCATGAGAAGCCTGTAACCACCTTAACATTGGGCATTTTTCCTACAAATGCTATATTGTGACTACTGGGTAAAGTCATTTATGGTTTGGGTTCTCCTGTGTGTTGAAAATTACATCGCGAGTGTGGTTGTTGGTTTTTCACTATGGCCTGAAGACTGTACTTGTCTCAATCCCGCAACTGCTCACACATAGCTTCTGCATTGTAAAATTGAGTCAATTTTCTTGCTTTCTCCTTCGCAGAGGTGACTTCAAGGTTTCTTGCCTTTTAGTTCGGTGCCAACATGGCCTGGTGTGGCCATCTCTTCTTAGTTTCGACTCCAAGTTAACAGGTAATACTTACCCTATCTCAGTTTTCTTTGTCATTTGTTTATCCTTACGAGGGTTTTTATCATTTTATGCAAACAAGTATTTAAAATGTTTTGGTTTGGAACTTGCAGGTTCTTTCTACCAGCTCCAATACTGTAGGTGGAAATGAGCTCATACTTCAGTCCTTCCATGGGCTTCCAAATGGGTAAGCCCCGGTTCCATCGAGGGTTCTTCGTGCATGAGGTTATGGTTGTTGGAAGTGATTCCTATGGTTGAATTGCACGGCCTCGGTTCTTTGTTAGTTATGTTTTAAAGCTTGTTTATTGCTTGTCAAATTTTTTAGAAACCCTTATGGAAACTTCATGCAGGGTGAAGATGGCTCTAGAAGCCGTGATGTAAAATGGTTTTTAAAAGATGTTTTTAGCCTTACGGCCAGAACAATGTAAATGCTTTCGTTTTTTTTGTTTAAAGAGCCCAACTCTGAACTCAGAGAGGCTTGTCGACCTCTGTCTAGTTTACCTCAGTTTTTACAGTAGGTTTTAGTTGGTGAAGGAAGACTGTGAAACAATCGGGGTTGTAAATGTGAACATGATTTTGTTCTCCTGTCGGCAAAATATCTTGATACTATTTAATATAAATAGATTTTTTGCATTTTGGTTTTATTAGCAAGCGATTCTGTATTTGCAATTGGTTTAATTAATATTGGATTATTTTAATTTCTGATTTCAATAATTTGTATATGTAATATTTTTCATTATTTCCCTGTATTTATGATGATTTCCAATGCACAGTTTATGGGAAAATTACTGTGCTTTTAAGAGTGATATTTATTCTGGTTTTGGCTTTTAAAGGATTAATTATTATATAAACCCTACATTTCGATAATAGCTTTATTGTACTTAGTAAATTCTTAGATCTATTCGATAATAGATAATAGATAATAGCATTACTTACAGATAATAGTTCGATACTAGCTCGGTTTATTTAATAATTTCCTTAATGATTTTTACAGTTTGTTTTTAATTCTTAGTTAAGAAGAATTAGGGTTTTAATTCTGCATATTTGAAAATAGAATATATTTATCTATCAGTAACTTCTATGGTGTTAAAAGGATTATTGTAGAATCCTTCTATCTTAGACATAGACACACAGTGTTTAGAATTCAATGTTGTAAAAATGTTTCTACAGATTATTTTTACCAGGTTTTTAAATGTTAGCCTACTTACTTTACTTATTTTTAATTGTTAAACTATAATCTCTATATTTTATAAGAATACTAATACTATAATTATTTCTATAATAATATTATTACTATTCTTTTACATAACTATCTTTTAGTTTAACTGAAGTAAATAAATACAGAAAATATTTAATACTTCTTTATAGTAGCAATCATAAGCAAACTAAGAAAAATCTAGTTACAGTTTTCATTCAAGTAAAAGAATCATCTTATTCACCTAAACACCCAGCTGTACTAGGGTACTGCTGAGTCGGGCGTGGAAAATTACAGTTTGGAAATTCTAATTCTCTCTATTTCACATTTTACATATTCATTTATGTTCCTAACGTAATCTGTAATTTACCAAGTCTAAAATTACACAGTTACTCCTTTCTTCATAAACCCTAAAATACTAACATGCCTGTAGTTAGAAACTGATAAACATTTTACTGAAGACAGTAAACAAATATAATAACATAAGGACAAATAGAACATGTCAATGATAAGACGACAACATCTTAAGGAGGTTGTTCCTCCCAACCAAACTCCTGGAGAGCGCTCAGACAATGCTTCCTGAAGACCCCCGAGCTTGTTCCTTGTATTCTTGGCAGAGAACTAGGTGGAGAATATAACTTTAAGACCTCTGTCACATGACTGGTCCAACTACCTCAGTAATTAAAATCTTCTCACATTAGTATGAACTTCATCTTAGAAGTTGCAACAAGTTCAGTCTCAGCAGTTAACCCCTCAAACTCACTTCAGTAATCCCCTCCATTGAATTTCTGTTGAGTAAATTCATTCACCTTGAATGATCATGTCTAAATGAGCAGCCTCAGCTGTCTTCAATGGAAAATTTTATAGAGATGCCCAGGTCTTCTGGGTCAATTTCCATTTAATGAGCCACCTGCTCTGATTCCACTTTCTTGGGGAATCATGACCACAAATATAGGGAAGTTGCCACCTGCAACAATTGGAATTGGTTTGAGGATGCTGCCACTTGTCAGTTTACTCTCCACCCAGTCTCCTCCACCAATTAACCAGTAAACACTCTTTTAACAGCTACCCTAAGCTATTGTCTCATCATTTATTTATTTATAAATAAAATATTTTGAATTACATTAATTATTCTTGACCCCACTGGGTCATCAATTACAAACTTAGCATAAAATATAACACAGTGTTCCTCAAATAACATTAAATTGTTTTTGCAAATTGGGGCATGTGACATCTCTCTAAAAATATCCCTACCTTTTCCTCTATCACAAATTCACAACAAGTTAAAAGTCCCCTTTAAAAAATCTCCACTTGTTGCTTAAGGTGATTTGTTGTGAAAGCTTCAATTATAATATTGATATTAATTTATGTTTCTATAAAGATAAAAATCCATGTTAAAGGGAATTTTGATTTTTTGTGTGAAATTTGCTAGCTTATTCTATTAATCGAGTATCTTCCAACACTCACGTCTGACACAAAATGCTTCTAGTTGCTTAAGGTGATTTATTGTGAAAAATAAATAGTGCCAATTTTGATACTAAGTTATATTTTATAGGGATTAAATATAAATTAGATAAATATTTAAACTTGTGTTTTTCCTATTAAAAAAACGCCACATGTTGGCTATGATCTCCACAAACCAAATCTATTTTCAGTATTTTCCAACTTTCTCCTACTACATTCCTACCTAAAGATATAAAGAAATTATTGTTCCTATATGACTTGATACATTACTAAAATCAAACCCAAACCAAATACATAACTACTACTAGCACCACCACTAAGAATTACAACAAATGTAAAAATCAATTTTAAATGGACATACTCCATAGGTTAGTTTACCCTGGTTTCCACAAAGTTGATCTCTTCAAGATTCAAATTAAGTCCCTCCTTCGAGAGGGTGTCCACCTTATGATTTAGCCCATGATATATATGATTGATAATAAACTTGGATAAGACTAAAGTAGACTCCTTCAAATGAGTAACAAAGGCCACTGGAGTTGCATTTAAGATCGGTTGTGATCTCTGCATCGATTATGCAATACTATTTGTTCCCCGACCAATGTTCATCTTAAAACAAATAAAATGAGAATTAGAGAAGAAAAAAAGGACTCCCAACCCATAGAGATGATCCAATCCCTAACAAGTCGAAGAAACCCTAGCAAGTCCTTTTATCAATCAATACCTTCCCTACCAGTCTCGAAAAAGTTGGATTAGCATCCTTCCTACAGTAGTTGAAGGCCACAACAACCCAAAAATAAACCTGAAAGGAAAACCTTTGAGGAAAAGATCAAACCATCTTGAGCTAACCAAAGTTCCCAAAGGATCAGAAGCAGAATGGCTCCAAATAGCTTGGGATCTGGGTGAGTAAATCATGCATGCAAACAGTTTTCAGTAGAATCCTTAATCCACAAATTCAATTCTTCAACCAATTAACAATGTCCATCAATACTTGTTGTGAAAAAATGTAGTGAACAAATAAATGGATTGCAATTTCCTCCACGCCCTTACATAGAATCCACACCCCCTAGCCATGGACATTTCTTCTTTGTCTAGCTTCCCATGTGTCAATTTTATTTTGTAATGCAAGCCACATAAAGATCATTTTCTTCTTGGGAACCTTACATTTCCATATTTTTTCCCACCACCAGACAAGTGAACCTCTATCTTACTTAATTAACATATGTTAAGCAAGATTTGTCGAATAGAACCCCCATTCTTATTACCAATCCAAATCAATTGACCTTCTTAATTCCTTAGCCAAATATGCACATTTCTAATCTATGAAACATACCTGTCCCGATCTCCTTTCCAATTGTCTTGAAGAACCAAATATCTTGTTGATTTCCATCCTTGTGCCAAATGTTGGCTATTCCTAAATCCCCAAATTAAAAAAAGAATGTTAAATTATGTGACAAAAGATAAAGGACCAGATCAGGAGGGAGGAAAACCTTATTTCCACAACCCATTATAACATCGTTGCCCATCCTTACATATTACCATTCCCTACTTTGCAAGTTTATATAGCACCAACTGAATTAAAAGAACTGAGTTTTCTATGAAGAGAGCCATTCTTACGTGATTTATTCTCCTTTATTATCGATGATAGAATAGAATCCCAATCCAAGTATCTTTAGATAATTGACTTATTACAAAAATTATCTTTCTTAACCAAATTCCAAAGAGACTTACCATATAGTGAGGCACAAAAAACATGGATATTTGTTTATCCCTCACCCCACTTCAGTGATTTTCAATTTGTAAACTAGACTTCATCCTTCCCTTTGAAACCACTCCAATTTACAATATTGAGAGAAAAACAATTTGGGTCAAAAGTAATATGAGATATAACCAGCACACTTTTTCATATTCCATTGAGAGATCTAGCTTAGCCTCCCTTAGAGTCAATTTCTTAGACTTCATGTTGTGAAGGCCCTCTTAAGCTACTCCAATAGTATCGTGAATGTATTGAGCTTCCAATAATCCAAACTATGTTGGAAAGAGCACATTGGATAGCCATTTTTTCAAGAAAACAACTAAAACCTTAACAAGTATTTTATACACACAGTTACAGAGCAAGATTAGTATGTAATCAACATAGTTCTTCAACTAACCACCTTCAGGATCAAAGCTATAAATATAGAATTGAAGTTGGGAAGTACATGCCTATTCATCTTTACCTCCTCAACAACTTGTAGTAGATCCTTTCCCAACAAGTTAAAGAAGGCAAGGAAGAATTATGCCATCCAAACATAAGGGCTTAAGATTTTCCCTTTTGTAAATAAAGAAAGCACCTCCAATAGTTTAGACATGCTTACCTCCTAAAAGATATTAACATTGTCTTCTTATGCAATCAATCTATGGAAATATGGGTAGATCTTCACGATTTCTGCAATGTTTTCTACCACTAGCTATTTATAAATTTTGGAGAAATGTTGGAACTTGAGATTTGCCAAGTTATTTAACCCTTGAACACTTTGACCTTCCCCATATGTGTAATTCCCATATCATATTGATATTCTTCTGATGGTTGGTGAAACGGTCTCATCTCCAAGTTCCATCCAGGTTGCTCTACTTTTCATTCTCAAATATGCCTCTCTATCTTTGAGTACTTTGGCCTTTCTAAAGTTTAAACATGCCAATGTGTCTAGATCCTCCATTGAAAAAACCACTTCCAAGTTGCTAAAGGGAGAAGAAATGGAATCCTCTAATACTTTGAGAGTTTTATCTCTATTATTAAAAATGTTTTCCACCCACTCTGCCACTTTCCCCTTTAAATATAAAAAGGAATCCATGAACTTCCTGCTAGCATAAATCTTTGCATTCAAATTATAGGGAATCCAATCCCTCTTAACTAGATCATTGAACTCCTCATCCGCCAACCATGACAGATTGAATTTGAAAGTAGATAAGGGATTATCCTATGCCTAAGAGAGTTCAAGAAATATCAAGTCATGGTCTAATCCTCCTCCTAATTTGACCCAACTCCTATATTTGTCCACTCCCCCACTCTACCACTTTTCACTTTAAATATAATAAGGAATCCATGAACTTACTGCTAGCATAAATATTTGCATTCATATTATAAGGAATCCAATCCCTCTTAACTAGATCATTGAACTCCTCATCCTCCAACCATGATAGATTGAATTTGGAGAGGGTGAAATCATGAAGTTGGGTGTCTATTTTGGGGGGGTCTATGACAAAATCGAAGTTGTTTTTACATGTTTCTCAACTTCGAACAAAGAAAAGTTGTATTTGTGTTTAGAATTTCACTTTCGAGTAAAAACAAAAGTTGTAAACAATCGTGTTAGCTTTCTATCTGTTATTTTTCAGAATTTTTTTATTGGCATTTGATATGTCATTTTAGCAATTGTTTGACAGTATGTTCTTAAGTAATGAAATTATGGTAAATAGTCATGTCGGAAGACGTAACTTTATTCATTATTAAATTATTGTTTATTAAAAACAAAATATGTTAGTACAATCTAGACAGATTGTACTAATGCATGACTATAATTTTGTATCCAACAGAGACATACAATAATTATTATGTTAGTACAATCTAGACAGATTGTACTAATGCATGACTATAATTTTGTATCCAACAGAGACATACAATAATTATTAGAAATTTTTGAAGTGGACCTACCTGAAAAACTATCATAAAATTGACATGTTTAGGGAGACGTTACACTTTGTATAATTTTTTATTTCATAACACCCTTTTGAAACTAACACATCAAACTTGCGTACCACTGGTTTTTCAATTTTTTTCATAATGTCATTTTGAATTTATTGATTTTTCATTTCACTGGTTTTTCTTAAAATTTCAAGCAATCCAAACCCCTTATAGGAAAAATATTCTAAGTATTTACTGTATGTCATGAAATTTAATAAAAATCACATTTATAGAAACTAGATTGAATTATGCATGTAATGGTAGTATTTGTGAAATGAAATAGCAAATATTTCATATGATCTGATATGTCCGAAATTGCAAAAAGATTCAGGAAAAAGCTGGAGCACTGATTTCTGAAGATTTGCAGGTGTTCGACCGAACAATTATTAGTTCGGCCGAAACGTTAGTTTTAACTGACGAAATAATTGTTCGGCCGAACAAATAGTTCGGCCGAAAATACTTTTGTTTTTTTCTCGTCGGCCGGGAAAAATGCGCCGGTTGAAAACACAAAATTCATATTTATAAAAAATATGAATTACATATTTTCGCATTTTTTAAATCATTCGTATTATACAAATACTCTGTAATTTGTAAGGTATGTACTGCGACTTTTTTTAATATATATATATATATATATATATATATTGTATTTCAGAGCATTTTTAGGAAGATTATTTTTATCTTTGTTGCATTTCTGGGCACTTTTAAGAAGATTTTTTTTTTCTTTGTTGTATTTCTGGGCACTTTTATGAATTTTTTTTTGTATTTGTTGCATTTTTGGAGACTTTTATGAAGATTTGTTTTTCTTTGTTGCATTTCTAGGCTTCTAAAGTGATTATTTTTTTGATGGTGAAGATTCTTGCTAGGGAAAGCTATTATAAGTTTAAGGTACAAATTAAATAATCATGGGCAACAAAAGAAACCGAAGTAGAAAATATGATCGCACTCGAGGTGATGCCGAACATTATGCCAAAAATAATGAAGCTAAAAGACGCAAATTGCAAGATCAAAATATTACAAATGTTGAGGAAATTCTTGATGATGATGTTAATAGAGATTTGGATCATAATGTTGATGATATGAATGCTCAAAATCAGATTCGAGAACAAGAAATTGACCAAGGTATGTTCAAATATTGTTTTGTTTTTTTAAATCCAATAATTGTTTTTGTAAATGTTTATAATGTTGAATATGATTTATGAAACACATATACAGATTTACTTCATAATGTTGATCAAGATGTTGAAGACATTGATGAAATCGAAAACGACGATGTTGAAGACATTGATGCAAATACGCGTTCAAGTATAGGTATGTACATATATATATCAATTGGTTCTTGTCATTGGGATCCCATCTAGTTTTGCTTTAGTACATGTTTTGCTTTAGGGTTAAAGGTTTGTTCTCCAAAATATGCTAAATTGTAATTTAAATTGAAATATGTAGGTAGTTTCATCATTGAAGATGACATGTTACAGAATGTTGATAGAGAAAAATTCGGAGACCCAAAACCTAAACATATTGTGCGATATCGTGTTAAAAAAATGCATGAACAATTTCTAAAAGGCGAATCAGTGACAGCACAAGCTCAATTTTTGAGGTGTTTGTTAGTCTCCAAGAAGTTAAAAGAAGCTTGGTCATTATTGGGCATTCAAAAAGAGACAAAAGATACAAAGGTGAAACAAAATGTGGCCGAAAATATAGCCGGTGCAATAAAATCTATTGGAAAATCCAGAAAGAGAGATACTAGTGTTGCACGCAGAATAATACAAACAGCGATTATTTCATCTAGTACGTGGAAAGCACGCTTGACAACACGTATCGCAAGAGTTATTGGAACTTCACGCAAAACATTGTACAAATATAACAAATTTCGATTATGCATAGATGAAAATGACGAGCTTGCTTGTTGGGCAATTATTTGTAGACAACCTTATAAAGATAGGCTCGGTGAAAATGTTAAAGCTATGATACATGAATATTGGGTGGCAAATTCTCGTGTTTCACCAAATGCAAGGGATGTGATACGCCGAAGAATATCTCAAAATCAGTATGAAAGCCATCCAAAACATATATTGGAGATGACTCAAATAGAATTGCTCAATAAATACAAAGATGAGCACAAGGAAGCGATTGTGTCAATCAATACATTTGTACAATAGAAGCCATGGTATGTTAGACCTATCACTGTTCGTGACACATGTTGTTGTCGTTATCATGTTGAATTTGAATTATATTATGACACATTCCTTCGGTTTGGTAAAACATTTTGGGAAAAATCACCTCCTTCCACAATCCGTGCTTTTATAACTGAAATTCTATGTGAAAGAGATAATCACGAGATATTTTACAACAAAAGATGTGTTGGCGGAAAGAAATGTGATGGTTGTGGAGACCTAGCTTTATTCCACCAGAAATATCCTATTGATATGAATGATCAGTCATTGTCAAATATAATAGTTGATTGGAAGAGATATGAATATGTCAGTTACAATTC
>LPNX010314374.1:0-12092 GCA_001517045.1 Pseudotsuga menziesii
AGAGCGACGGGGAGAGAGGGAGAGAGATTGAGGGAGAGTGGGGAAGAGAGAGGGAGAGAGAGGGGCGGGGAGAGAGCAGAGGAGAGAGATATGTTGATCCTCCAATCGGGGATGTCATTGATGTATTTAGTCATGAATGTCTTGAGGTAAAACCTCAGTTGTAAGTCGGGTCAATAGTACCCACAAAAGTATTCTAAAAATGTAATCTCCAGTCTCCCAAGATAAGTCAGAAAGGTTCAGTTGTGGAAAGAATCAATATTTTTACCCTCTCGACGTTCCTTTGCACCTCTCGATGCAAATGCTAGTTACATGAATACATGAAAAAAATGATATATTTTCAATAAAACCTAATTTGAACACATTAACAAAAAAAACAAATAATGCCTTTTCAAATTTTACAATCTTAAAACAATTGAACGCCCCCCAATATCTACATGAATATATGAAAAAAATGATATATGTTTAATAAAACCTAATTTGAGCACATTAATTTTAGATATATGTATCATTAATTTTACATATTTGGATTGACAAGCATAATTTACTTAAACTCTTTCCTCCCAAAAAAAAATGCAAAAAACAAATATTGCCCTTCCAAATTTTTACAATCTTAAGCAAATTTTTACAATAACAATTGAGCACCCCCTAATATCTACATGAAAAAATTATATATTTTCAATAAAACCTAGTTTGAACACATTAATTAATTTGACAGATATGTAACACTAATTCTACATTTTAGTAAAATAACAACTATTCTATTATATTTTTTCTAGCTGGAACACACTTCATTATATAGAAAAGATATGTAACATTAATTTTACAGTTTAGTAAATAACAACTTTCTATTGTATTTTTTCGAGTTGGAACACACTTCATTATATAGAAAAGATATGTAACATTAATTTTACAGTTTAGTAAATAACAACTTTCTATTGTATTTTTTCGAGTTGGAACACACTTCATTATACAAAAAAAATACTTGGACTGTGCAATAACCATATTAGGCATCTGCGAGCTCTTATACATAATGCAAGACGTTGAAACTAGATATAGTCTTAAAAAAACTAGAACCATGAGAGAATTACTTACTTTTAACTATGTACAAAAGGAAACCACTAAGCAAAACAAGTTTATAATAAACCTACAACCAAAAAATACATATAAAACTAACCAAAAAAATTATTCAACCCAAAGAGAGGGAAGCCATCCAAGCCTTAGAGATGTAGGATGATGGCCATCGGGTTCCTAAGAAAAAATAATACACAATTCATAAAAGATTAAAAAAGAATCCTACATATCAAGCAAGTAAGTATGGTCAGGACATCAAATTTTGTTGTTCAACACTTGTCACAACAACATACAAGTATGGGATGGAGGGGCAATGGAATAAACCTAAATCAACTAGAGCCTTAGAACTCATTGTATGTTTGAGTCTCGACAATCTGCCTTTTAAACTGGATTAGAAGACCAAAAGAAGTTTGTTAATGGCTGCATTTGAGAAAGTTATAGGTGTGAGTAATTAAGAGCTCAAGGCTCTAAAACTTGTGTTTTGTATCAATCCATGATTAGGTGAATCAACAGTCACTGGTAGGAAATTTAAGTTATTTAATGAAAATAATTAATGTATCTATCTCTATGTTTAAACCATTTTCCATGTTGATGCGGGCCACTGCCCTCCTTATTGTCTTACTAAAACGCATGAGAATGAGGAAGAAGACATAAAATTATCGACTTCACCTTCAAAGAATTCCTTGCAATCACATTGGTAAGGAGCGATAAGAAGATCACAATAGTCTGGCAACATGTCAAATCTCAGTTAAGAGTGTTATTCCCCGATTTTGACCCTGTTTGCATTAAAAATGTATATGATGTATATATTGTAATTAATCATGGTGTGGAGCTAAAGAAAAAAGCCCCACCGTCGATTTAATGTTTTATGTTTCGGCGATTAAAATCGTTGTCGATGGTATTTCGTGCTATCCAGCACATTATAATTTTGGCATCATGTAAATATGCATTTTAATTAAAATACCCACAACCAACTATGTCTATGCAACAAATAATGAGACGAGGGCATGATTTCCTAATGATAAGGGAGGGGGGGGGTATTTAACCTTTGAGGCCAATGGGGAAAATCCAAATGTCAAAGGGAGAACCCATCAAACAGTCAACTACCTTTCTTGTCTCATTCACCCAATCATTTAATTCTACCAGAAATTGGTTGAAGTAGTTATTGCATGGGGATGGGAAGAGTATGGGCAAGGAAATTCGAATTTAGGGAAATGCCCATTTTTGGGAAAAACGTTTTTGACTTTTGGGGCAAGTTAATACCCAAAATGCATGCCCATTTGGCCATACACCCACGTTCTCCATTTCCTCACACAGTGGAAGCTTGAGAGTTGTTTTACCTTCATGTTTTTTCTCATTTTCCTCATCTTGCATGCCCAGAAAAACTGTTTTGGTGTTGTTCAGCGAGTGGGCAAGGAATATTTTTGTTTTGGGAGTTTATGGCAGTGATTTTGGCTCCTATAATTCCATAAACATCTTCATAATTCATGGGCAAAGAAGATTCATGTTTTTGGGGTTTGTAGAGGTTGTTTTTGCCCCGAAATCCCCATAGTTGTTTTCTAAAATCGATTTGCTGAGTTGGGTTTTTGTAGAGATCAATTTTTCCTCTATGGAGCAATAGAACGATTCTGAAATCATTTTCCTCACCCCTGATATTTTTTTCCCCATCTAAAATTTGTTTTTGGTTGCCCGCGTGTTGTAAATTGCCCAGCAAATGCATTTTTGTTGTTATGGGAATTTTTGTTTTGGTCTGAACTGTTATGCACCTTACTTTGGATCTGAACTAGTTAGGAGGGGAAGAGGTAAGTTGCTTGATAAATCTAGTGCATGAGGAATGTCACTGAGAGATCTTGAGGGCTAATTATTCCTTACTGCACATCTTGAATAGCACTAGAAGGGAGTGCATAGCCCAAGGGACTATACAACAGAGAAGAGGATGATTTCTTGTGTTGGGTGTGTACGTGTTGGGAAAGCCAAGTCAGATCTTGTGTAGGTGTCCATATCTCTATGGTTGAGCTCAATAGCTTAGCAAACATGCCTTTCCATCCCCTTGGCAGTCTGATAAACCCAAACATAGCTTTGGCTTGACTGCTTTTTGACATATCTTTGGCTATGTGTGAGCCTACTTAGTTTCCTTTTCCTTGGGGAATCACGCCCGGCTCAGGGGTGGCGATGATGCTGAGAGATTGATGAGCACACTAGCCTATGGTTGGGTGGACCGTTGCAGCGGCATAGCTGGTTGCGAGAAGCTTCATTCAAAGATAAGTATTCTCATGTAATTACCCATGCAACTATATTGTTTATATGAATTATGATGAACATGCTCCTTATGTTGAATGTATGTTTGCTTCCGCTATAACGGTTGATTAATGATGTTAGACAATGCATAATTGCATCTTTTAATTCAATGTAATTTTATGTTTACGTTTATGGGGCTAGTTGCCCGGATTAGATAGCAGCAATAGTCGCGTCCTTTCTCCGGTAGAGGGGCGAGGACGTGACAAATAGTGTCAATTAAATACTTATATGGTAAATTTAATATAAGACATACTTCTAGTTTTCTCTTGCTCTTTGTGTCTTGACACATTTGATATTTTATGGTTCCCTACGCATTGACCTAATTGATATTAGTTATGACTATGGGATGAGGATTTAAATAGAAGAGGATGTAAACACATAAATTTTCTATGCATGTTGGTGGCAAGTGTTGAGGACAAATGTTGTGAGAAACCACAAATTTTTGGAAGGATGAAGGGAGATTAAATTATGATCATGTCACCCATCAAATTGAAGACTATCCTTGAGTGGTGCTTTGGTCCAAATGTTTTTCGAACTCAATGTTTTTCCATATCGTGTGCCTCATGAGACCTCTCTATATAAATGCAAGTACTGACCTATGCACAGTTTGTGCTCCTACTTGCATGTGATTATTTATAGTTGCGTGACATTAAGTGTTGTTTATAATTGTCGTGATTTTGTGGTATTCATGCATAAAATGAAGTCTTGTTGGTGAGGACTCTTCAAATCGACCATTTTAATTTCATTTTGACAAAAAATGAGTGGAAATTGGTAGCCAAGTTCACATAGGTAGTAGGCACAAAGTTTTGGGCTCGTTTTGGGGCTAGTAGTAGACTAGTAGTCATTCTATGTTGTTATAGCCACAATCTCTAACACATTGTCACACCTTAGATCACAAAACCAAGTGACTCAGGAATCAAAGTCACATCCTGGTGGCTAGCGCCTTGTAGTTGTTAGTCATCACTCATCATGTTGCACAACTAAGTAGCGAGTGTGTGATGTCAGTGAGTGAGTGATTATAATCTATAATATTTCCAACATTTTGAATGATGAGTCGAATTTTATAACATAGGAATTTCAACATCTTGAGAAATTTATATGGATGGGTGATTTCAAATGTTGCCCTTCTTTTGAAATGTTGATATAAATTATGTCCTTCTTAATTGGAAGGGTAAAATTCAGATCCTAATTTTTTGAACGACAATTTTAACTTTACACTTCTAGGACGGGCTAGAACCCTTTGGAAGGGCTGGGAAGGGTTCATATTTTAACGTTGATAGGGAATAACCCATAAATAGGTTTGAAAAAACTTTGATTTATTGGTAAGCACTTGTAAATTGACTTTTTATCTAGTTTGCAATGTATTTGTTAGAAAAAAATAAATTAAAAACTCCCCTAAAAAGTTTAATGACATGTAGTTTTTAATTAAGAAATAAAATACTCCACTACAAGTGTGTGGCCGTAAATTATCACTTGTATGTCTAGGTCAGTTAGTTGGGCTTGCAATCTCAATCTGACACGTCATACGCTTGGCCAGATAGGCGATCGGTTCCCCTCTCCTGTGTCGTCTTTTGGATCCACTCTTATTTCTTACAGATTAGAGCTCGAGCAAACCTTAAATATGTTTAAGACTAACTAAAACCTAACCCATTCCATTAACCTTCGATGGGACTTGATTTTTAACCATGATGTGACAAATAAATAAAAAACAAGAGCTACAAGGTGGCAATGTCCCTGTAGTTGTTGTCATGTCCCCTCCCCTCTCGCCATGGAGAGAATGCGATGACTACATTATCTAACCGGGCATCTAACCCCATGAACATAAGCAAAATGCATTGAAGATAAAAACATATGCAAATGTATAATATGGTAAAATACAGAAAATACGGTTGAAGTAAATCTCATTCAATACATTCTTAATAATGCTTAAAACAAATATATTGCAAAATTAATACAAGAGAGCACTTATCTTGAAAATGAGCTACCTCGAGCAACTAGCTATGTCGTTGCAATGTTCCACCCAACCATAGGCTAGTTGTGCTCATCAATCTCTCAACACAACTGCCACCCCTAGGCTGTGCATGATTTCCACAAGGAAAAAGGGAACAACAGGCTCACACATAGCCAAATACACACCAAGTTTCAGCCATGCCAATCTATAATTGGGTTTATCATGATGCTAAGGAAGTGGAAAGGAAGAATTGATAAGCTAGTGAGCTCAACCACAGAGCTATGGACACATCTACAAGATCTATCTAGCTTAGACTCCATAATACCTACACACCCAACACAAGGAAGTATTCCCTTCACTACTACACAATCCCTCAAGCCATACCTTCCCTTCTAGTGTTCTCCCAGGTGTGCATAGAAGAGTAGCCAACCCCTCTCGGTCCTTTGTGAGGTTCCTCTCTTCACTAGGTTTATCAATCCAATTATGGTCCTCTTCCACTCCTAATTCTTACTCACAGTTCAGACCAAAACACTGTTTGCACATAACAGCAAAACACAAGTGATGGGTATGAAGGAAAATGTTTTGGCAACAAAAAACGAAATGGTAGAAGGGAAAATCAACCCTGGGAGAGCCATTTGATTTCAGCAAATATTTATGGGAAAAAACGACCTCTATAAACCCCTAAATCATGAATCTCTCTTCCCATCAACTGTGCAATATCAAAAATGGGTTTCGAGCTATGGCAAAATGAAGGAAATGCAAAAAACGTGAGGGAAAACGCCCCAGCTAGCTCCAACTGCATGAGGAAGTGAAACGTATGGGTGAGGAATGGTTTGGGCACGCATTTCTGTGTGTTTTCATGCCTGATAAGAAAAAATACAATTTCCCAAAATTGATGGCTTGCCCATACACGAAATTGATTGCCATACCTCTCCATTCTCAATGCATTAACTACCTCAACCAACTTCTGGAAGAATTAAATGATTGGGTGCATAAGTTAAAATGGGTAGTTGAGAGTTTATGGGTTCTCTCATTGACATTTGGCTTAACACTATTGGCTCAAGGGTTTGAATAATTTCCCTCCCTATTTCTTGTGAAATCATGCCCCATCTCTTGTTGCATTACATAGCTAGTTGTGGATATTTTATTAAATTGTGTATTTACATGATGTCTCAAATTATATATGTTCCTGGATAGCACGAGAACCTTATGCATCGATTTTAATTGTAGAAACATAAAATGTTAAATTGAGGGTGGGGCCTTGGCCTTGAGCTCCTCACCATTATTTAATAATGATATTTACATCATGTACAATTTTAATGCAATAGGGGTCAAAATCGGGATATTACAGTTGCTAATAGCTATTGCTATAAGAAGCCACAAGTGGAAATCTCACTGTAGTTGCCAACAACTATTTCTATAAGGCAAAATCTATAGAAACATATTAAAAAACAAGAGCCATGAGGTGGAAATGTCCCGACATATGCTAACAACTATAGCTTTTATAAGACAAAAGCTATAGAAATATGATACTTTTGTCACAATTTTGATAGATAATAAAATTATTTTTCCACAAAATTTCTTAGCCATCGAACCCCAAGTTTCATGCCATCAAAACTTAAAATTTAATCATAATTTGATATATTATGTAAGTATTTTGTTTCTTTTAAACTAATTTGTTAAACCATAACTTTGTAAGACTTTCATAAATAATTATTGTATCCAATATATATCTAATTAAATCAAAACTAATTTATATACATATATTATTTCCTAATAAGAAAACAAGACCTAACTATTTAATCACCCTCTAGTCATAAGACTATAGAACTTGAAAAAACCTCTCAACTAAAAAAAAAATCAAAATATTTTACCAAAGAAGAAAATAAATAACATCAACCTTGAAATATCTAAAAATTTATTATTTAATTTGAAAATATAAATCTTAATAATATATTGTTTGATTAAGAGAATAAATTCTAAATTCAAGATTACATATTAAACCAATAATACCAAATGTTCAAATGTTGATTTATAACAAGAAAAACAAGGGCCTCACAAATTGGTAATCTCTTTATTTATTCAAATGTTGACTTATGACCGAATGAAAATACTAACAAACAAGGGCCTCACAAATTGGTGATCTTTTTATTTAACCACTTATTATTTCATGCGAAAGCACAAGTATACTAATTGGCATTCTTAGTCAAAGTGCATTAGTTTTCTTTTTGACCCAAAAACATGGCAATGTTTTGTAATGTTTTGAAATAATTTTAATATTAAGCATAATATTTTAAAAAATCAAAATAAATTTAATATTTTTTAAAATACATTATTTTGATTCTAATTGGCTTAGTATAATTAGGAGCCATTTTTTTAAATATTGAAAATTAAACAAAAATAATTTATACATCAAAATTTTCTAAAATTGCCACAAATCATCTCGTATTGGTACCTACAACATAAAATAATAAATATAACTTTGTCTTTGATTCTCCCAATCATCTCATTTGATGAGTTAGCACTCCAATGTTACTCGGAGGCTTATCAATCATATCCCTCGAGACATTGGAGCCCTAAGTGTTATGCATAGTAATGCTCCACGATACAACCATTGGTAAGCTAGTTTTTGTGGTATTCCCAAAAACAAGGGACCATGTTTTAGGATTCAGGTCCTACAACAAAAATTCATTCGTGCATTTCATTACTAAAAGGCAAGGAAATGATAATGACGTATTTGGTACTGGGTGTCGGCTGGGTGGGTTAACCACGCAACCTAGTCAAGGCTATGAATTACCCATCAATCTCAAGTTAAGATCCCATACACATCATAGCAAGTCCGGTTCATATAAATTTGCAATCCATTCATGTATGGCCGAGAGAGAGAGAGAGGCACTAGAGATTCTTCCACCCCAAGTAGTGCAACCACTTGCATAAGCTGTCTGTGGTAAACTAACACTTGTTTATCCTATAATTGCCACTATGTGAGTCCTCCAAACTAGATTCGTCTAGGTGATCAAAGTCCTCCAAATGAAATCCCTCAGGGTCAGATGAATGCAACTAAGTAGGTTGGAAAGTGTACCCTCCAGCCTTTCCAATTTAAGTTGATTCCAATTGATGTGATGGACAAAAAGAGTAGGAGAAAAATGAAGTACATAGATTTGGGTGTAAACAGACACATGCAAAGTCCATACAATCAAGGAAATTTTGTTGGAGAATCATTTTGATTAGTTATTGCTCTTTCCACACTTTTTGCAAAAAGGCATATGCATCTGCACATATTGTTGGCATCCTTCGTTGAATTCATTAAAGGGAGATAATGATGAAGAGAGGATTCACTACTGGCAGCGATGGCTTCTTCAAGGCTTTCGACCATGGTGGTAAGAAATCTGATTTCCAGGAACTAAGGCCTTTTTCCCAGCAGGGTGCAGAGAGTTTTTCATCTTAGGTAGGCTCGTGCGTAGCGACCATATTATCTATTGTTCCTCGGATGCTTTGGCAGGGAATTACTGCGTTGCAACTTTTCCTCTTGTTATTATTCATATCATTTGATGTGAAAAAATCTTTATTAAGAGAAAGAGATGATAGGCATATAAAGTTGTATACATTTCTTTTATACTTAAATTATTCATACGAAACACAGTGAATACCAGGACTGGAACGACAAAATGATTATTTCTACCTTGAAATCAAACTTACACCAACAAGATATAGAGATATACATGTTACACACTCTGCACTATGTGTTAACCTTTCAATTTGATTTATTTCAATTTATAACTGTATGTCTTTATCTCTTGTTGCCCTACTATCTTAACCTTCTGACGCCTATTGTAACCCTTTAGGTAGATAGATAGACATATGAACACTTTCCTCCACAGACTTCTCGTTCTGGGCTTTGGAGATAAAGTTCCAGCTAGGCCTTTTATAGAAATAAAGTAAGATTGAACTCAAGGTAAGGTAAGTAGTACTAGCCTTATTCTTAGCTGTAAGTACATCCATAAGGTAATACCTTAATCTCATTGTGTATGTCATTTTGTCATTGTATTAAACAAATTGGCTATTGACTTTGGCACTGAACCTATCCCAATCACACTTTATTTTTGGGATATTTATACCATGATGTATTAGATTGAACTGAAATAACTTTATATTGTTTGTGTTTTAAATTCTTGTTGTTGTTGATATGATATTTATAATAATAATTTAATTTGTAAATTATGATCTAACTAATCATTGAATGCGATTAACTTTATATTGTGTTAGCGTTTTAAATATTTATTGTTGTTGATATGATATTTATAATAATAATTAAAATTTTAAATTATGGTCTAACTAGATATTGAATGACCATATACTAAACTGTGAATCGGTGTATGGATTTTTGTGATATACAGAATCGTCAGCAAAATCTACACAAATTTATAAAAATAAACTTAATAATTAAAAATATTTATTAACATTAATTATTCTCCTATAATATATAATTTAGCGGACCAAATTATGTGTATGCCCTTAAAGTGACTAAAAGCATAGAAATTTGAAAGATGTCACTTGGATTATTGCATTTGCTATGATTGTTTGTTTAGACTTGATGAAGCTCCTCTTAGTGATGAGATGTGGTTTGAGGATATTGTCATGTCAATCATAGAAATGATTCCCCCTTTCCTTATGATCAAGTTGTGGTTGAAATATGATGTTTCCACTGGACCATGTTGTTAACCATGTGGTATTGTTGGGTGTTTCACGTGAAATAAACATTGGGAAAAATCCTAAGCCCCACTAGATGAAAAAGTGATGTTGTTGGGTTAGCATAGCTAACTAATGTTGTTCCATAACGTCTAAGGATGAACATAACCTGTCACCATCATCCATGGTCATTGAAGCATGTGTGCCTGTTAATCCTAATTAACTATTGGCTAATCATAGAGCGATAAGTATTATTATTACCACTAACACACCTGTTTAATTGTTAACACTTAATTAGAATATTTGAATAAGAGAACAAGTGGGATGAACGATAAATAGAACAAAAAGAACCACTCTAGGACTGCATATCCATAGTTGCCACTCTTTCGCTCATAATAATTACAAATGTGAGTGTTTGGAAGGTGTTGCGTTCATGGGTGAGGCAGTACAATGATGAATTGACTACACGTCCCTAGATAGATCGTCTATCACAGAGAGACCAAGAGACAAATAGATAAAGAAAGGTAGCTTAGCTCTGCCTAGACTAATATGTTTGTCATAGGTGAATTGTGGATGGAATCCTTTTAAATCATGTATTTGTAGTATATTAATTGAATGCTTTAAAGAGGCGCGATAAAATCTGAGATTTGTTCTCACGTGACTAAGAGGCTGAGGCGAGAGGCTAGAGGCGGAGGAATTGAATCACAACATGCCCGTTTTGCTCTAGCTGGACCTTGGCGGGTGTTTGAAAGTGGACATCAAACACACGTCGTCCTTCCATCATATCATACACAAAAATATGAAACCCAAGCTCAAAACCTGATCCTTCATCAAGTTCACAAATGTCATGGTTTACACGTGGAGACTTAAACCCCTTCGCTTAATCCCGAGGTTGATGCCAGCCACTATTAACCAATACAAAATCAAATAAATAGATTTTCTAAAATTGTAATTAATATGTAAATCCCAAATTGTAATTAATATGCAAATCCCAACACTATTCCAAAACTATAGAACACAAAAATATTAAGCCTTGTACAAGCGATTTAATATGAATTGCCAATTTATATATGTCACGTGTGGTGACATAACAAACTATATATCTACACATTAATATATATTATAAGCAAAACTATAGAGAAAATACATAAAGGACATTTTAGCGAATGGCTCGTTAATATTGTGTGGTCAATTTACTTTTAGGGACACGTGAGGGTTTTGTATAGAGTCTTAATGAGCCTACGACAGTATATGACAAGAGCCACAAGATGGCAATGCCCTCGACATTGTTACTTGTTGTTATAAGAAGAGGAAAGTTGTAGAAGGAAGAGTCCAAGCAGATATCCATGCAATTGTGTTGTCACTATAACACGAAAGCTATAAAAAAACTTAGAAGAAAAGCATCCATGTAAAAGAATAGGTATTGTCATTTGAGAGGTGACCCTTGAATGAAAATTTTAATTTCTCAATAAAGGCGACATGCTTTGGATTCCTTTGCCACTTCAAATTTTCCACACTATGACGTGTTAAGATTCAAAAGTTTGTGTTTAGTGTCTACCTTCTCATTTGCTTCTACTTCTTATTGGTTTGTTTATATTCATATTTCACATCTAAACTTGTGTGCATTAGTTTTTATTTATTCTATTAATTGGTTTTAACGCCATGACATATTAAGCTTCAAAAGTTTTGCACTTTTATCTTCTCTTCTTTGTTGAAGTTGTTATGTAGTATTGTTGCTTTTTTTGTCATGTTTACTCTATTTTCTCTTAATCTATCATTGGTGCACATGACTCTTAACCTATCATTCTTGGACATGACTTGTATGTTGGGTAAAGTTTTTTCTTCTATTTTACTTACTCTTAAATAAACCATTTTTTGCACTTTCATTTGTGTGTTTCATCCCCTTTTTTCTAATCTTAATTGGTTTTAACAATAAATCTTATTGTTCCTGTTGGTAATATTTTTTGCCAATAAAAAAAAAAATTTCTCAACACCTATTTTGTAAATATTCTTGCACATTTTCTTATGAAATGTTTATACTCATTGACATATTCAATCCTCATATTTCATGTGTATAAACAAA
>LPNX010314392.1:0-35045 GCA_001517045.1 Pseudotsuga menziesii
GGCGAAGGGGTGGACTCCAGATATACCCGAGAGTACTTGGAGTATGTCCAAAACTAAACCTTCACGGCTACCTGCAAGGAATATGTGGGCTGAATGGAGTTTCTGGGGCTATTGTTCATAACGCACCTGTTAGGGTGTGACAGAGATTGGCGCCTCGAGGTCACTTTTCAGGAGTTCCTGCTTCCTTTGGGTATTTTGCCACCGTAATGGTTTGATCTACGTGTTGGATTTTCACTTGATGGTTTGTCAATTTGGGAGAGTGAATCCTAATTATTCTAGTCACTCAAGTGCTTTTGATACAGCTTGACTTATCGGACGAACCATAGCCAAGTGCAGAGCATCAACACCGGAGTCTTGTTAATTTTAGTAAATTTTGAGATGGGTGTTCTTGTTAAAAAGAAAACCCTCCAAGAACCTCTTTCGATCCAAGTGGATCTCAATCGGGGAATCAAGGAAGGGTTAATTTTTTAATAGCTAATGAAACAATTGATGAAAAGGAAAACACAGATACACAATTCCGGTTTTCTAATTAGTCCTACCACGCATCTCTTTCCCCTTTCGTGTCAATCGGGAAGTCGTGGGGTAAGTATTAAGATTACTTTGAAATCTCAAATATGGAATATGGAAATGATAATAAATCAAAGTATACTACCCTGCAGATTAGAACTACGCTAGATTGAAAAGAGATGAACAAAAAATAAAAAAATTGACATCGACGCAAATCTCCCCAGGGGGGATGGTGAATAGGCTCGAAAGAGCCTATTCGAAAGGACCTCTTCTTTTTATTAGCAGCGATTTACAATATCAACAAATTGATATTGATGCACTTTGGTCCTTGTTATTTGGGATCCAAAGGCTTACAACAAGCTTGTAACAAGCTTGAATTAAAAGTTAAAACACAGCGGTGGGGGAAGCTTCCGGGAAGCTCTGGTTCGTCCAAGAGTCGAAAATTTGGCAGAGTCTCCTTTCCTTTTATGTTAGACCTGCTAAAAAAACAGCGAGCAATTAAAATCAAATGTGCCCAAACACACTTTAAAAGTGTTTTGGGTCACCACGCTAATTACCAAAAAAAAAACTAAGTAAAAATTGTTAAACAGGTGTAATCTAATTTCTGCAAAAAGGATCCAAGGAAAGCAAGCTTTTCTTGGGATCTTGGCTTGCTGTTTGGGCAGCCAATGAGATGTGCACTTTTATTGCAGAATTTAAATCTTTGGAGAACAAAAAAGGAAGCTACCTTGTGAGCAAGCTTTAGATCTATGCTTTAGCTACTTGCAAAAAGGGAATTTCTTACACCTAGATCTATCTTTATGAACTGATATTCTTTATGAAATTATAGATCTAAGCAATAAAACTCTTATAAAATAAATCTAACAATATATATTCAATTCTTAGAAGTAGATCTGATCATAAGAGAAAAAGACAGGTAACCGGAAGATTGATTTTAATAGAAAGGAGGAAGAGAAGGGGAAAGGCCTGTTGTTGGATGGATCTGCAATGGAAACTTGTTAGTGGAATACAGAGGGGCAATGCCTTCACAAAGTTTTTGGATGTACAGTGGAGTCAAACTAGATCCACAGCTCGTCCAATCCTTGCTACCTGAAAGCTAAACACACAATCCTGCACGAAACCTCATGCGATCTGGATATATATATAAAAAAGAGACAAGAATTACACGCAAATAAACTTATTAAACATGTATAATCTAGATCCTCAAACATGTATGCTATGAGATATAGAAAAAACAAGTAACCTTACTTGCCCAACTATACTCCTATTGATTCAGCTGAATCGTTCAAGCCAGATAGGGTTCAGATGCAGAAATTGAGAGAAAAGCCGGCAACATCAATAGCCGTAAAACAATGCTTAATCCACACACATGAGAGCATTACACCATTTGGCCTCCAAAGCTTCTTTATTCCAACAATCAAAAGATTACAACAGTATTACAATAGCAGGCCCTTCAATCCAACTCTAACTAGCTTGGAAGAGGAAGCTTGTGCCTTGACTTATACAAAAACCAGGAGATCCAGCCCAGGGGGGGCGCAAATCCCAAGGAGACAGATCAAATCCGCTGATGGAGAGTCAATCAATGCAGATCTGAAGCTGAACCGAGCCTACTTGTCAACCAGGGGGTTGATTGAGCTGACACATCAACCCATAAACCGACACATCAGTCCACAGAACATCCAAGAGAGTCCACACGTGTGGACGAGAGAGAGAGGGCGCAATTCCCCATAAAAGTTGCTGAAGATCAACTCTGGATCTGATTTGATCACCTTCTTCAGTCAAGGATTTGTCAGATCCAGTCAATCTGGTTCAGATCTGACTGATTTCAATCAAATCGGCTGAGAATCCACTGATCTATGATTCTGGATTTGCTTCATTATTCATCAATTTATTAATTAAAATAATCAATAATTGATTTTTGGGGCTTTCTGACCTGAGTGATGGAAAATCACTCAAAATTAGGAAATAGTGGGTGCATGGGTTTACATGGTGCTCTTAGCTTGAAAATGAGCACCTACATGACTGAAACTGATTATTTGGCCCACTTTTATTACAAAATCAATTTTTTCAATTAAACTATTAAAAAATAGCCTAAGTTTTGGAAAAATTAAATTTTAATAAAAAACACTGAGAAAACAAAAAATTTGAAAAAGTGAAAAAACCTAGGGGGACTTAGACATGTTCATATGACTCGACCATGATGTCTAGCATGTTTATACATTGACACATAGACTCTAATAACCTCAATAGGCCTAAATGCCAAGCTGACCACCCCAACTTTGGAGGTATGGAGTGAAAAACTCAGAAATTATCAGTCGTTTATTCAACAACCAATAATAACCAAGGGAAAAAACACCCTAGGCTGATCGGATTGACAAATAAAGTCTAAGAGACCGAGTCTTTTACAGACACTATCATGCTAGAACATTTATTACAATTCCCCCATGGGGTATGAACATGTGATATAGCACAACAAGCACTTCCCAGAAGTACTTCCAAAGGTCTTCTTAAGTCCGAACAAGTTATCCTTGTTTGGTTCACCAGGTTCACTTGATAAAAAACCACTAAGTACAACTTAGGTGGTAACAAGACTCCTACGTGTTCTCCATATAATGATGACAGTCTGGAAGGTTTACTGCCTTGTGACCTTTTCTCTGAAGAAGATGAGTATGAAAATGAGGACAAGTATAACTTGGAGCATGATACAAGTGACGAAGATTCCCTTATCGCCGACAAAGATGTTGATGAGGAGTCCTAGACATTCATCGAAAATCCAGTCCGTGACATGAATAAAGGGGAAAATAATGAACTAGAAACTTTTGATAGTTTTGTTGATTTTTCTATCTATGGCATATCTGAAGGAGAGAGCATGGATTTGGAGACCTGGGAAAATCCTAGAATGGAAGAGTAGCATTCAAAACTCTTATATGATCATTCAGAGTCATATCATGCAGAGCCGCACAAAGGTATCAATAATGAAGACATGGAGAAGCAGTGTTGTGAAAAGACATATGTGATGCAGTTAGTAGAATATCAGTCTCAACTATCATCTTCACATATAGAGTCTCCTCATGGTTTGGAACCACTTGGGGCTTATACAAGGAATTATCATCCGGTAAGCCTCGATGATCAGTATGATGGTGTAGTCAATCTACCTCATCACTCTGATTTGTATATCAACCCTGTCTAGTCATGGATAGAAGCAGCCTACGCAAGCAATTACCAGTTTGGGAGGAAGTTTGACGACATTATGCATGCCTATGATTTCCCATCCATCCCGTCCCTTTCGAATCATCACACAGGTTTGCATTTTCTAAATAAATTATCCTTACTTTGGCTGGTAACCAAAGACAAGGAATTTTTTTTTTATGTTAATAAAATGCTTAGGTGGTTACATTGGATTTCTGATTACACTTAACCCCATTTATATCATGCTTAGAGTAGGAAAATAAGCTCCTTGAAAAAGAGCATTTACTTTCTGCATTTTTGTTTTAGTCATAATAAAACATTTTTTTTCATTAGTTAGTTACATTTATTTTGTTTAAATAAGTCATCTTAATGGTTCATTTGGTTTTTATGTAAAGCTTGTGCTACTGAGGTTTTCTTGTCAAGTTGAGATGTTTTTACAGGGTGTATAAACCAGAGATTTTGGTGTTCTCGTATCCTCTCTTTGCCCTGGGACCAGATCGAGCACACGTCTCGCAGTTGGAGCCAGAATGTTACCACCTAAGTTGTACTTAGTGGTTTTTTATCAAGTGAGCCTGGTGAATCGGATAAGGATAACTTGTTCGGACTTCAGAAGACCTTCAGTCTTCAGGGAAGCTTTGTTATACTATATCACATGTTCATATCCCATGGGGGAATTGTAAAAAATGTTATAGCATGATAGTGTCTGTAAAAGACTCGGTCTCTTAGACTTTATTTGTCAATCCGATCAGCCCAGGGTGTTTTTTCCCTTGGTTATTATTGGTTGTTGAATAAATGACTGATAATTTCTGAGTTTATCACTCCATACCTCCAAAGTTGGGGTGGTCGGCTTGGCATTTATGCCTATTGAGGTTATTAGAGTCTATGTGTCAATGTATAAACATGCTAGACATCATGGTCGAGTCATATGAACATGTCTAAGTCCCCCTAGGTTTTTTTCATTTTTTTTAATTTTTTAAAATTTTCAGTGTTTTTTATTAAAATTTAATTTTTCCAAACCTTAGGGCATTTTTTAATAGTTTAATTGAAAAAATTGATTTTGTAATAAAAGTGGGCCAAATAATTAGTTTCAGTCATGTAGGTGCTCATTTTCAAGCTAAGAGCACCATGTAAACCCATGGACCCACTATTTCCTAGTTTTGAGTGATTTTTCATCACTCAGGTCAGAAAACTCCAAAAAATCATTTATTGATTATTTTAATTAATAAATTGGTGAATAATGGAGCAAATCCAAAATCATAGATCAGTGGATTCTCAGCCGATTTGATTGAAATCAGTCAGATCTAAACCAGATTGACTGGATTTGACAAATCCTTGATTGAAGGAGGTGATCAAATCAGATCCAGAGTTGATCTTCAGCAGCCTTTAGGGGGAATTGCGCCCTCTCTCTCTCCAGCACACGTGTGGGCTCTCCTGGGAGCTTTGTGGACTGATGTGTGTTGATGAAATTGTCATTGATGCTAACATGTGGTGGTTGCCCTTGGCTTGAAGTGGAAGCCCTTGTATTGATAGAATCAATGAAAGAGCCCTTGAAGATGCCTTGATGAAGAACCTTGAAAATGCCTTCAAAGGTCGGCCCAGAAATAGAATGTCGGCCTAGAAATAAAATATTTTTTAAGTCGGCTCAGTCAAACACAAAGTCGGCTCAGTCAAAGTTTTATTAAAAAATAAAAAATATATTATATGTCGGCTCAGCAAAATATGGGTGAAAATTTAGTATTTATACCCCATCAAATCCTCATTTTTTAGGTGGAAATTTTGATGGAGCTCTGAGGCAGCCGCAGAACAGCAAAGGAAAATTTCGGGAAATATGCTGACTGAGGAAATTCGTAGGCAAACAGACTGAGAAATTTTGGGTATGTCACTGAGGCAAATTCGACCCTGTGGAAAGACCTAAATTTTTCTTGGTCAAAATATTTATTTTTGGACAGTTTTTTCATGAAAAATTGCTGAGCTATGAAGAATAATTTTGGTGGAGCCAAGTTGCTTTCTCTTGGGGATGAAATCATAATTTTGAAGGACTGTTTTTTTTTGCCCTAGCTGAGGCACTGTAATTTTTGCAGGATAGCAAAATTTTGGTTTGATAGTGGTCTCCTACAGTCCTCTTTTTTTTTATAACAACAGTCATAAACTTTTTGTGGACAACCCTAGCTTCTTTTGTGAAAAGAAGTGGACAGCTCAATTTTTGTGGACTGAAAAAAATAAATATTGAGGTAATCGAATTCTTTGGAGCAGCAGAAAAGTTTTTGTTTTATTTTATTTTTATGTGACAGTCCAAGCGTAGAAGATCCTTGGTGTGATCAGCAAGCTGCCCTTGCTGGTGGTTAGGCTGCTACAGCCTTGGTGGAGGTTATGGACCGCAGCAGAAGGCTACTACAGCAGCCCACAGTCTGAATTTATGAGTGGTTAGGTTGCTATAGCCTTGGTGGAGGTTATGGACAGCAGCAGAAGGCTACTACAACAACCCACAGTTTGAATTTATGAGGGTGACAGTCCAAGTCTGAAGTGTTTGACAGTCTGGTTTCAAAGATCTTAGTGCTTGATAGGCTGAGTTGTGAGTAAATAGTTGAAGTTTGATGGTGCACAACCCAAAACTTTTTTGTGGACAGCCCTAAATTTTTTTTTGGTGAAAAGAAGTGGATAGCACTAGGCTCAGTTGTGAAAAAGTTTGAGTGTTTTGAAAGTCTGAGCCTCTTGAAGTGCTGGACAGTCCTACAGCCTAGACCCCTTTTTATTTGGGGTGAAGTCCCAATCTGAATCTTGAAGAAAAGTTTGTCAGTGCATGAGGAAAGAAGCTTGAAGTTTGACAGTCTCTTGAAGAAGGTTGATAACCCTTATCATGAAGACAATGATGTTCATGACAGTAGTTGCCATGATGACACAGTAAATGCTTGACTGTGTTACCTTGATAATGGTGGACTTGACAATGACACCTACAACAGTAACATGATACAGTGACATGTTTTGACGAAGAGTAAGGCCCTCTGCAACAGATCAATACATCCCAGGTGAGAAGTCTAGAGGACTTTATACAAGGTATGTTGATGTCTTCAGTTTGAAATGTATGATGATAAACCCTATGATGATTGACAGTGCATGCTATACAGTCTGCTATAGATTGCATAGTTGAAGTTTGATCAAGATAAACCCTACACAAGTATGCATGATGATGACAGCCTAAATGTTGAAGTCTTAAACAGCCCTAGCTCTAATCGTAATAAAGGATGTCACACACAGCCCAAATAGTGACATGAAATGATGTACAGTCACATCATGTACACACAGTTGAATAATGATGAAGGTATGTACAGTGGTGTATGGGGATGATGCCTTAACAGTAATGAATTTGTAATATGTTCAGTGATTTACAATGGCATTCATGCAGTAAGTTTGAAGACTTGTTTGAAGAATTGACAGATCGTGATGACAGTGATTTAGTGATATATTAAATGAAGATGATGCCTTGATAGATCTGATGATGTACAAGGTATGTATGATAATGTATGAGTGAATGTACAGTGGTATATGGGAATATACTCAGGCATGATATATAGTAATACACAGTGAAGTATACAGTAATGAAAAGATGCTCTTATGAACTATACACAGTAGTGTGTATACAACGAAGTGGTGAAGAAGGAAGTGATGATATATTGATGACAATGATAGAGATAGCTACATTGACAATAAGAGACTGATATGCTGTGATATGCTGAGCATACACAGTGATATAATTCAGTACACAGCCCGGATCCGTTGAATGGACATCCAAGGTTGCAGAGAGAATGAAGTTTGTGAAGTTCATGGTTACCAGAACATTGGCATGTATAGTGTATGTTCAATGGTGAAGAATAACAGGGATGTATACACCATAAAGCAAAGTTCTTGATGCTGTAGCTTGAATAGTTGAAGCTTGATGATATTGATGGTGCATACAATCTGTTGAGTCAAAGTCTGACCAAGATATGACTATCTTTGAGGCTTAACTATATGCATATTCAAGTTTATAGGTAGCCAGAGGTATTATTATTTTAAAGATCATTGTGAAGTTCATTATGATGAACTATGGACAAAGGTGGATCTCTACTGAAGTATGATGTATGACACATCTTAGAGCAACAGGAAAATTGTATATGACCAGACTTGCATGAGCAGTATATGAGTAATCCTCTTCATGATTGATAACTTGATTTGACATTGGCAGCAACAGCCACTGAAGTGGGTTGTGACATGACTAGTGACAAATGTTGAGCAGATTGATTTGATGATGATGACAGCAATTTAATGGACAGTATGATGTCTTCATGGTTATGGTCTGCCTAACAGAATGATGACTAACAACTGATGTGATGAGCAGCTTTGATGATGTGACAGAGATCTCTTGTGTATGATGACTTGACAGTGAGCAGCGTTGATGATGATGCTTAAGCAGCATAAGAACAGACTAGAGTGTTGAGCAGATGATCAGCAGTATTGACCAGCAGTAGAACAGAGACAAGTGATTGATGAGAGTAAGCTTTAATGTAAATGCAAGCTTGACTTGCTTTTTCAGGTTAGGATACCTCAAACCCTTCTTAGCAGGGTCTAAGAAAACCAGGCATGGTCCTGGATGCAGAGTAGGTGCTCTATATATCAGTAGGTGCTAATTTTGCCTAACAGTTGTAACCGAACCAAACTAATATAAAAAGATTACAAATTTATATGGTGTGGTGTTCTTCTGTGTTATGTTTCTTGATGAGTTAAATGCTATGATATGTGAATGATGAAGTTTATGAAATGACTATGAGATTGGTAGATTAATGAAATGATGAATTAGTAGTTAAGTGTGACAGGTCAAGAAAAGTTGTAAAATTGCTTTACACCGATTCACCCCCCTCTCAGTGTCTTCAATGTGTCGGTTTATGTGTCAGCTCAATCAAGCCCCTGATTGACAAGTAGGTTCAGTTCAGCTTCAGATCTGCATTGATTGACTCTCCATCAGCTGATTTGATCTGTCTCCTTGGGATTTGTGCCCCCCTTGGCCTGGATCTCCTGGTTTTTGTATAAATCAAAGCACAAGCAGCCTCTTCCAAGCTAGTTAGAACTGGGATTAAGGTGCTGTTGCTCTTGTATTGTATTGTTTATTATTCTAGAATAAAAAAGCTTTGGAGCCAAGATCTATGGTGTAATGCTCTTCATGTGTGGATGGTGACTGTCAAATGCTTATGAGGTATAATCTGTGTTATTTATCACTGCTTTTGCTGGTTAATTGTTGGCCTTGAAGGAGAGAGCTCCCTCCTGTTAGGGTAAGAGTTTATTCTAGTTTGATTTATGCTCTTACTGCTGCTTGTTTCAGATCTATTGGAGTTGTATGTATTTTAAGTTTAATTGCATGCTTTCCAATTATCTCTTTCAGCAGCACCTATGTTTTAACCATCTGTTTGTGCAAGGATTTCTAAGTTGCAGGTGATATCGCTTTTAGAAGAGGTTGAGTTGGTTTGCATTTTTCTCATCTTCAAGATCTTTTGAATGACATAGTCCCTCGGTGTTCCACCAAAGCAGACTCCAAAGCCCAACATTTCCAGGCTTCCAACACTCTTTATCTCTCTTCCTCCTTCAAAATCTTAATTTCTCTTCAAATTGGTTACTTTAAAAGAATCTTATTGCTTAGATCTGTTTCACAAAGAAAATTACATATAGATCTAGTAAGTAAGATCCTTTCTTAAGTTTAGATCTCAGTTCCGTTTTGCATATAAAGTCATATTTTAAGAGATTTAGCTGAAATTATCCTCTTTTTTGCAAGCATTTTAAAGAAAATTTGTAGCTTGCTTTTAAGGTAGTTTTCTTTGCTGTACTTTAAAGTTTCATATTCTGCAATAAAAGTGCACATCTCATTGGCTGCCCAAACAGCAAGCCAAGATCCCAAGGAAATGGTTCCTTTTTTTTGCAAAACTAGATTACCCCAACTTAACAATTTTTTACTTAGTTTTTTTTCGGTAACTAGTGTGGTGACCCAAAACACTTTTAAACTGTGTTTGGGCACATTTGATTTTAATTGCTCGCTATTTTTTAGCAGGTCTAACAAAAGAGAGAAGGAGACTCTGTCCAATTTCCAATTCTTGGACGAACCAGAGCTTCCCGAAAACTTCCCCCACTGCTGTGTTTTAATTCTAGCTTGTTACAAGCTTGTTGTAAGCCTTTGGATCCCAGATAACAAGGACCAAAGTGCATCAATTTCAATTTGTTGATATTGTAAATCGCTGCTAATAAAAAGAAAAAGTCCTTTCGAATAGGCTCTTTCGAGCCTATTCACCATCCCCCCTGGGGGGATTTGCGTCCGTGTCTTTTTTTGCTTTTCGTTCCTTTTTTTTGTTGCAATCTAGCATAGTTCTAATCTGCAGGGTAGTATACTTTGATTTATTATCAATTCCATATTCCATATCTAAGGTTTCAAAGTAATTTAATACTTACCCCGTGACTTCCCGATTGATCCGAAAGGGGAAAGAGATGTGTGGTAGGACTAATTAGAGAACCGACATTGTGTATCTTTGTTTTCTTTTTCATCAGCTGTTTCATCAGCTATAATAAAATTAACCCCTTCTTGATTCCCTGATTGAGATCCACTTGGATCGAAAGAGGTTCCTAGAGGGTTCTTTTTAACAAGAACACCTTTCCTAAAATTTACTAAAATTGACAAGACTCCGGTGTGTATGCTCTGCACTTGGCTACGGTTCGTCCGATCAGTCAAGCTGCATCAAAAGCACTTGAGTGACTAGAATAATTAGGATTCACTCTCCCAAATTGACAAACCATCAGGTGAAAATCCAACACCTCGATCAAACCATTACGGTTGGAAAATACCCAAAGGAAGTGGGAACTCCTGAAAAGTGACCTTGGGGCGCCGATCTCTGTTACACCTGCGGGTGCATTATGAACAATAGTCTCAGAGACTCCATTCAGCCCACATATTCCTTATGGGTAGCCGTGAAGGTTTAGTTTTGGACATACTTTAAGTACTTTCGGGTATATCTGGAGTCCACCCCTTCGCCTAATTTTAATCAACTCATATTTCACATTAACTTAAAACGTACCAAGAGGCAATCGCAAAACATTCACTCCAAGCACATGCAAGTACATTGATTATCTTTTGACTCCATTTTAAGGCACTAGCTATTTTCTTTTTATATATATATATATTCTGTCTCAGCATTGTGCTTTCGTTCGCTCATTTTGTATCTTGTCATCTATGGTTGTTTATGGTTAAATTTCAAACTCCTAAGTCATTCATTCAATTTAACATCACCATACTAAATAATTTTGCCTTAGTAACTTAATAGGGTCTACCCCCTTGGCTTTGTTAGGAGTTTAGCCTAAACGGAGGAGTCAAGAACAAGGTGACAGCCCTGACTCGAGACTTGCCCCCAAGGACACACCGAGTGGCTTGAAGATTTCTGCCACGTGACCCAGGTGTGTGAAAGGCGACAACAACTTCTACAAAGAGATGTAAACTGAAAAGTGTCCATTTACAATTGATTGTAAACATTGTAATCTATTCTTTATTCATGAGTAAATGACACTTTAAGTATTTGAAATAGAATGCTAATTAACAACTAATCTATTAACAAGGAACCAAGAACATGTATGTTTAATGACTATTCTGAAAATCGGAAACATGCAAACAATTATTCTATCCTATGAAGTATATTGATCAATACAAGTTTTGAGGAAATTGAAGCATATGGAAAATGACTTGGAAAATGTAATCTAGAGGCAAATAGAAAACTTAATAAAGATATTTTATTTCTGAATTAAATCCTATTCTATCAACATCTTCATCAACTACGGAATAAGGAGAACAGATCCTATGTTAGAAATGGTGATCAAACCATAAAGAACTAATGTACTTTTTAGAAAATGAGATTAACAAGTTTAATCTAAAATCAATCTAAATAAGAATGAAGTAAACTAAACTAGGAATGAAGTTGACAAGTTCTAAAGCAGTAATCAATTAAGAAATCGGAGTTAAAAGAGACATAATTCAAAAAGGGAACTAAAGCGAAAAGAAGTGAAAGCTAAGAATCATTATGGAGCTTGATGGATACTTTATGTGGTTCGAAATAAGGTCCTAATTATATATATGACTACCGGTTAACTACAGAAAATAATACAATTTGAAAACTTGAAAAACTGAACTTTAACAAGCATAAAACAAAGTAGGAAATATTAAAGTCCGAATGATAGCCCGGATGACAGTGTGGAACGACAGTCCGAATGGCGAAAAACAATGTAAATTACGAAATAAGTAACCTAAATGATTCTGACTCCAGCTGGTTTGTGCATATGAGGCTATAATGCAGAAAAGACAGTAACTAAGCTATTTAGTAATTGAAATAACAGAAGATCAACTATGCTAATCTACATCTAAGGAAACTTTCCCATTGTATAATAAAACAAACTAAAAGATAAGTGAAGTTAATCTACAACTACAAAAGAATTAACAGAGTTGAACCTAACTATGAGCTAAGACTGAAACATTAAACTAATTAAGCTCTAGCTAATTGCAAATATAAAACTAGAAAACAAACTGAAAGAAAGGCTGAAAAGAACTATGCACGACTGATCACTTTAAATTCTGCAAATATAAACTATATTAACAACAACACATAGATTATATTAATAACAAAAAATATACATTTAGGAGACAAAACAACATCAAATACAGGAGAATCGAATTACATACAAGGATTTAAAACAGAAACTACTTATTTGCAAAAGGAAATAACATAAATATACACAAGGAAGACCTCTGGTTGTTGAGGGGCCCTTCTCAACAATCAGGGGCTATGTCTAAGTCAATCAATCACTCACAGAAGACGAAAACATACATCCACAGCTGAAATAGAATTTTATTAAACTTGGAACAGAATTTTACAGAGTTTCTATGCCGACGACTAGCTCATAGCTCTTGTTCGGAGACGTCTTTTTATAGTTTTACAATAGAGGAGCAGGTTGACCCTTTCAGTGGTCGACCCTTTCAGTGGTCGACCGCTCTAATAGTAGGCAGTCTTAACTGTTGAGGAAGCGACTGCATAACAGTTTACGACAGCGCACAGGCTGTCTTCCTAATTTCGTGGGCGTCAGTTCTCCTCGCGCGAGCAGCTGGTATTAGGCACTGAGGGTGCCAATTTCTCAAGTTATCAGGGATTGATGACCTAAAAACTCTTTCCATTTTTTTCTCTTTTGCCAAGGTTTTCACAAGGATAAATATTAAAGAGTAGAAGCGGAAACTGCTAGTGCATTGGCTTGTTCATTTCGAGCTTGGGGAGTCACTTCCAAGGATAATGCATCAAAATATTCCATGTCCAACTACACTACATCCCTCTATCCTTTCAATCTTCCATTTTCACGAACAAACTTTTCTTTAACTGATTGGGTCTTAGCATGGTCAGAGTTCATCGTCCAAAGCTTATCTGTATCTTTTTGAGGAGCAACGTCGGTAGCAAAGATGCTGTAGGACCCAACATTGTCTTGAAAGTAAATTTTTTCATTTCTTGGATCTTCCGGATATTCTACATGATGTCTTCTGAAGGGTTCTCTATGTAGTTCCACAAAGGTACCTTCCATTGTCGGGATAGTATTGTATGATAAATCCATTTGTATGCTACCACTTAGGTTGGCAACCCACTTCCTTGATAATAGCATGCCCCATGCTATTGGTACATCAATGACAATGATATCCATTAGTAATTCAATAGTAGGATGCACAATGAGACATAACTGTATGTTCTTGATTAGTCCGCAAACTTTGACTTCTCAAGGGTCCATAGCACAGATATTTCGGTAAGACCTTGAAACCTTCAAAGTTCAATCCTAAGTTGTACATCATGACTAAAGGCATAACGTTCGTCGAGGCACTAGAATCCAACATACAGTTATGTAAAATCGAATCTCCTATATCATTAATGAAATAAAGAAAGGCTGATTCGGGTTCTTGTTTTTTGCAAGATTCATATTTTGGAGAATGATGGGAAGATCCTCATCTTCTTCTTACTGCACATATGGTTTCTCACTGCTGGAATCTTTGGTAGCTCAAGTAATGGAATTGGGACCTTTATAGCACTTAATGCACTTGAAACATCAAAGCCGAAAGTCTTGTCAGTGGTAAAACCAATTGAAGACTTACCTACACTTACTTAAGTCCTTGGAGGAGTGTCGTCCTTTGGCACTTTTGCAAACCTCTGTTGATTTATTTGAGGAAGGGTTCTTTTTGTTGATGTTTCTCGAGTTAGTAGCATTGGGCATGTATTCTTCTAGATTGGTCATGTTGATTTGACCAAGGGGGAATGATACATTCACTCATGGGGCCATGCTGATTTGTTTAGTAGTGAATAGCCTAGGCGCGTTATTTCTTCTATTAGCCATACTGATTTGGCTAAGAGTGAAAAGGATCTAGATGCTCTGACATTGCCTACTCCAAGTAGTGATCTATTTTATGGAGCAAGTCTGTCTTGTTTACAAATCTAGTCTAGTGTTGAAGATGTAGGCTCAAGAGACCTCTTGTGATGAGGGGCTTCTTGATGGTTCTACTCCACATTAGAGCTCTATATTAAATAGACGTGCATGTGAGGAGATGATTATCAACAAAGGCTCATGGGCAACTTTTCTAGTAAAGAAGAAATGCCAAGAAGACAAGTCAAAGCTCATTGAACCATTGAAGAAGCCCCATAAAGCATTAAAGAAGCCCCAAGAAATATTGAAGACAAAGTACAAGTCGACCCTAAAGGTGAAATGAAATGTGACTTGACAAGTATAAATAAGAGTTGACTCTTCATTTTCATTCATCTAAGCAAAAGGAGAGTTCAAGAAGACAAGTGCGCAAGTCCAAAAGGAGGACAAGGAAAGTACAAGGCAATTTTTTTGTTAATCTTATCTCTTCTACATGCTAGGGTTTCCACATGAAAGAGGATGCACTTAATGATTAGGGTTTCTTCATGAAGGGCGCACTTTTTATGAACTAGAGTTTTCTTCATGATGGTGATGTACTTGTAATATTGGACTGGTTTCTTCTTAAGAAAAGTTGCTGGGTTTTCTCCTAAAGTTGGGTTTCCCAGGATAAAATTATCGTGTCTACTGTGCATGGCTATCTTTCTATGATTCTATTGTTTCCACTGCATTTACATTTGAGATTTTCAGTGTGTAATTATTCAATGATAATAGTGGCATAAAAATATCATTAGGAAGTAATTATCAGATCTAAAAATTTGACTTTTTCTACACTTTTTTGGTAAGAAATGCCCTTGAATCTATTAGTATACATTCTTTTGATTTCTACAGGAGAAGGCATTTCCCCCAGGAACTTTGTGACTTTATCAACTTCAATGAATTACTCTTTTACTTGCTTCTTATTTCTCATTAGATAGGTGAAATTGCTGTCGACTTTCAAACAAGTTGTTGCATACCTCTAGATGACCTTCGTTGCTTTGATTCTCATTTCTTTTCAATTTCAAATAGGGAACACATGTACTTTTATTGTGGAAATATTGACATGCTTGATAAAAATACAGAAAGTCGACTACCATATTTGCCGATTCCAATGATGTAGGAGTCCATGGATTTGGTCTAGGACCTTTGTTGAAATTCCTCAAAGGAAACTTGTGTTGATTCCTTTCAAGCTGAATGATCTTATTTTGTAGAGCGTTTTTCTACTGAGTAAAGTCGATCCTTAACCTCTTCATTTATTCAAGTATAAGATTAGTCAAACTTTCTGGAGATTCACTTGCAGAAACAACACTCGCCTTAGGCTTTTGCTCAACCTTAGTACTTGGAGGATGCAATATATTAGGCTTCTTGTTGCCGCCTTTCACACACCTAGCGGGAACGTGGCAGAAATCTTCAAGCCACTCGGTGTGTCCTTAGGAGCAAGTGTCGAGTCAAGGCTGTCACCTTGTTCTTGACTCCTCCATTTAGGCTCAACTCCTAACGAAGCCAAGGGGGGTAGACCCTATTAAGTTACTAAGGAAAAATTATTTTAGTATGGTGATGTTAAACTAAATGAGTTACTTAGGAGTTTGAAATTTAACCATAAACAACCATAGATGACAAGATAAAAAATGAGCGCACGAAAGCACAATGCTGAGACACAATATATATATATATATATATATAGAAAGAAAATAGCCAGTGCCTTAAAATGGAGTCATAAAGTAATCAATGTACTTGCATGTGCTTGGAGTGAATGTTTTGTGATTGCCTCTTGGTACGTTTTAAGTTAATGTGAAATATGAGTTGATTAAAATTAGGCGAGGGGGGGACTCCAGATATACCCGAGAGTACTTGGAGTATGTCCAAAACTAAACCTTCACGGCTACCCGCAAGGAATATGTGGGCTGAATGGAGTCTTTGAGACTGTTGTTCATAATGCACCCGAAGGTGTAACAGAGATCGGCGCTTCGAGGTCACTTTTCAGGAGTTCCCGCTTCCTTTGGGTATTTTGCCACTGCTTATGGTTTGATCGAGGCGTTGGATTTTCGCCTAATGGTGGCTGATTGGGGAAGGTGAAGACTAATTAAATTAGTCACTCACGTTGCTTTTGATGTAGCTTGACTGATCGGACGAACCGCAGTTAAGTACAGAGCATACACACCGGAGTCTTGTCAATTTTAGTGAGTTTTAAAGGATGTGTTTTTTTATAAAGAAAAACCCTCCAGGAACCTCTTTCGGTCCAAGTGGACCTCAATCGGTGAATCAAGGAGGGGGTTGATTTTAGAACAATTACTTACACAAATTAATGATAAGCAACAAGTAGAAACAAATCACAAGTTTTCTAATTATTCCTACCACGCATCTCTTTCCCCTTACAGGTCAATCGGGAAGTCGTGGGATAAGTATTCAAGTTACTTTGATACTGAAATGTGGAATATATGATAAAGTAATCAAAACATGTTGTTCTGCATGAATGAAACTAATCTAAAGGGAACAAAAATAAGACAATGCGAAAAATAACAAAAAGGCGTGAACCCCCAGGGGGGATGGAGAATGGGCTCGAAAGAGCCTATTCGGAGAAAACTTTGATTATCTGCTGTTACAATATCAGTAAAATGATCTGAATCCTCTTGGTTCTTATATAGGATGAAACCATACAACTTTCCTAAAATTTAAAATTTAAAGTCAAAGGGGAGCCCCCTGGAGAGATTTGAACGATCCCAAAGCCACTTTCAAACAACAGCTTCTCTTCTTTCTGTTATGCCTGCTAAAAGACAACGAGCATGTTAGAATGAAATATGCCCAAAAGCACTTTGAAAGTACCTTTGGGTCAGCCTACTTTAAACCAAACAAAACCAAGTTAAAACTAGCTAAAACGGTGAAAAAAGAACCAAGGAAAGCAAGCTTTCCTTGGTATCTTGGCTTGCTATTTAGGAATCCAATGAGATATGCACTGATTGCTGGATTTAATCTTTTTAAAACAAAAACAGAAATCTAATGCATGCAACCCATGAATTTTCTTTAAATTGCCATGCAAAACGGACGATTTCCCTGAACTAGATCTAGAATGCTTAATGAAACCTTTTAGAAATGAGATCTAAATTATGAGCTTTGAAATAATAGATCTATGTAAGTTTTACTTTAAAATGACAGATCTAAATGATAACAAAGCTTGTAACCAAAGTAACCAGGTAAGATTTGGATTTTTATAAGGAGGAAGAGAGAGAAAGAGCGCTGGAAGCCTTGAAGATCAACCGTGGAGTTTTTCGGTGGAATGTCGAGGGACTATGCCTTTGAGAAAGTTTTGGAGAAAGTGAGGAAGCAAGCTAGATCAGCACTCTCTCCAAGCTAGGAACCTGCAACTGAATCCAAAGACTTGCCAAAATGCTTGTGAGATCTGGTTAATACATAAACAAAGATTTCAGAATAGCATGCATATAAACTTATAAAACATGTTGAATCTAGATCTTTAAACATGCATCGAAAGGAAAGAGATGGCCAATAAACTTGTTAACAAACTTCTTTCCTATCAAGATCATAATAAATTTATTATTAATCTTTGCAATGAATCCACAAACAATCAACAAATTATGAACATAGATATAGGTTACCTCAGTAAAACATGGCAATGCTCATCCACACACACAATAACATGACACCATCTTGCCTCCAAAGCTTCTCTTTATTTCAAATGAACAATAACAACAGTACAATAGCAACAGCACCTCAATCCCAGTTTTAACTAGCTTGGAAGAGGTAATCTGTGCTTTATTTATAGCAAAAACAGGAGATCTAGCCTGGGGGGGCGCAAATCCCAAGGAGAGAGAGACTGTAGCTGCATGTGGAGTGAATCTGGGCTTGATCTGTGTCTATCTGAGTCTGATCTGAGTCTCACTGAGTGCAGTTGTCAATCGAAGATTTGATCTGAATGACACCTCAACCTGCTGACTGAAGCATCCACCAAAACTCATCCAGATGAGCCCACACGTGTGGAGGAGAGAGGGAGGGCGCAATTCCCAAGATTGCATGCATTAATGTACCCTCTGTTCAGTCCAGATCAGCTGCTTCAGTCAAGGAATTGTCAGATCCAGTCAATCCCAAGCCGATGAGACTGATTTCAATCAAATCGGAGCAAATCCCAATGATTTAGGATTTGGGGTTTTCTCCTTTATTTAATTAATTTATCAATTAAGTAATCAATATTTGATTTTTAGGGATTTTTGACCTGAGTGATGGACAAATCACTCAAAACTCAGAAAAAGTGGGTTTACGGGTTTACATGGTGCTCTAAGCTTGAAAATGAGCACCCCCATGACTGAAACTGATTTCCGAGCCCACTTTTATTACAAAACCAAAATTTCCAATTAGACTATTAAAAAATAGCCTAAGTTTTGTGGAAAAATTAAAATTAAAAAAACTTAAAAATTTAAAAAAAATTAAAACCTAGGGGGACGTAGACATGTTCATATGACTCGACCATGATGCCTAGCATGTTTATACATTGACACATAGACTCTAATAACCTCAATAGGCCAAAATGCCAAGCCGACCACCCCAACTTTGGAGGTATTGAGTGAAAAACTCAGAAATTATCAGTCGTTTATTCAACAACCAATAATAACCAAGGGAAAAAACACCCTGGGTTGATCGGATTGACAAATAAAGTCTTAGAGCCCGAGTCTTTTACAGACACTATCATGCTAGAACATTTTATTACAACTCCCCTATGGAGTATGAACATTTGATATAGTACAACAAGCACTTCCGAGAAGCACTTATGAAGGTCTTCTGAAGTCCGAACAAATCATCTTTGTCCGGTTCACCAGGCTCACTTGATAAAAACCACTAAATACAACTTAGGTGGTAACACTTCCCTGATGCCCTCGAACTTTCCTCTAAATCCTTCACCTTTTGCATAGCTACTTCCAGGTTCTGAGGCTTGGCTAAGTTGAGATGAAAGAGAAACTCTCCTTGGAATGCATTCTTGTAATACATCAAAATGATAACATCATTGGGCGTGTGAGTTCAAGGACTGTTTTACACAGTCTCATCAAATCTATTATGAAATTTGTTGTACCACCAGTTGTATGGGGTGCTATACCCTCATTTTTTCTAGAACAGATCAGAGCTAGATCAGTTTTGTTGAGCAGGGTAGTGTTGTAGAGCAGTGATGCCTATGAGATTTATGAGCTTGGGTATTGGTTGGCACTATGTATATTGCATTATGATGGATCCTTGTTGTTTCAGTTGAACATCATGACCAGATGCATGCCCAGAGGATTATTTTATGGATTATATGTTTGTATTGACTGATTGACTGATGTTGTAAATTTTACTTTACACTTGTATACTTTTGATGAGGATAGTGAGTAGGATTTCTGCATAACATGGCATTTAGAAGTAGTATGTTTTATATATATAGTACATACCATTATTTGGCACAACTTCCGGATCACTACATGGATCATATACCTTACTCTTGGTTCCATCCTTTGGCCCTTCCATGCTCCATCCATTTCACCCTTGCTTGTTGAACAAACACATTGATCTGGACTGGACAGAGTGACTCATGGACCTCCCCCTCTACGACCTCTTTATTAGGATGGCCTCGATGCTATCCCTGCTGTCTCGGCTCTGATGTGCGTGACAAAACTCTCCGAAGTCTTATGCTTCTTGTCGATTACCCCCTATGGTTGGCTTTGAACCTAGAGAGTTGGTTTTCCGAAGCCTTATGCTTCTTTCTAGTTACCCCCCGTGATTGGCTATGCACTTAGAATTACCATCATCTGACGCCGTATCCCATCCTACTTGTAAATCCCTGCGGGTTGGGTGCGAGCTAAGCTTATGTAGGGCTCAAGTACAAACTGCCTTTCAAATTTACTTACCCTTTGAACTTAGTTTGATGCCCCAAATGAACTTTGAAACCAGTATGAATCCTTGAAATATACGACTGGAAAAGAGAGCCAAATCCGCCCTATGAGAGGGCATACTTTGTTGCTCTAACCCTGCAAGAAAAGTTAAAACCGCCTTCTTGCTATCCAAAACCTGCATCAATCCTTGAGAAATATGGTTGAAATCCTCCGTATGAGCAAGTAAACCTGGCTATTCACCATCTGTGATAGAAATCTTCATACGTAACCCTATATAATCATCAATGGTGAACGAGCCCAATTGAACCAAATCCTGAGAAATTTGATCGAAGGCAAGTTTTCCAAGGTCTTCAAAATTTACATTTCCCTCGTTCAAAGAATCATATATGGGCTCTTCAACAAATTTTGAATAATCCATACTTGTATCATGCTCATCAGGAAAATGCATATTATTGGATCCGCAACAACTATCAACAATAGCAAAAAGATCCTCAAACTTGTCATCCTTGAAAGATTCATCATCAAGATCAAAAGAGAGAGGAAGACTCACCAAATCCTCATTATAGGGGGAATAAGAGGGATCATAAACTGTACTTTCATTGACCATGTTTTTAGTATACTCTTCAACAGGAAATGGCTTTTGAGAATCTTCATTTTGTTCTAGATCTACATAAAAAACCAGCTCTGGTTGATCCAAACTGACAACTTCTTCACTTTCACATGGCAGGAAAAGATCATGGACATCTTCTTCGAAAACTGTTTGACCCAAAGGCTCAAGTACAACACTCCTGGCCCTTGAAGAATCATAGTGGGAGGGCCAAGAAACCGCCAATAATCATCGTCTTCTTCATCACGCAAAGGAATCTTGCCATTTTCTTCCAAAGGCACCAAGGCATCATAGGAATCCTGGAAACAATGGTTAGGAGAACTCACCATTTCCTCACTTTCTTCAATTAGGGATTCTTGGTCTTCATGCGCTCCTTGATTTTAAACATGGATTTGCTCAGCTTCTCTTTCTAGGACATCTTTGTCTTTTTCAAAAGTACCATCCTCTTCATGCATAGGGCTCTAGATGTCCTCTTCCTTAGCTTCTTTATCATGATCCTCGAAAGATTCTTCAACAATGACTTCTTCATGAGAGCTCTCTAGAGGTTGATCTTCATTATGGCATTCTTCAACAGTATCTCCATCCTTAAGCGATGTACTAGAAGCGTCTTCTTCTTTGAATCTCTCTTCTTCTTCCAATGGCGGTCCAGGACCCTCTTCCACAAATTTTTGTGCATCATAGAATGTCTTGATCTCTTGAACTTTGGGTAGCCATTGATCAATGTAGTTAGTGCACCAACATTTCTAAAACGCTTCCAAAATGGTTGCAAAAGATGTAATTGTTCTTTTTCCAAGAGAGTCAAATGCTCAATGTTCAGCTCAGTAATCGTCTTCCAAAACAAATCCAAATGTTCTTCAATGGATATGGCATTGCTGCCACTGAGGCGTGGCAGTATTTTGTGGATTTGATTCAGGACTGGATGCAGAGAACCAACTACAACAGTAAAATCAAAGGGACACCCAAGAGTCCTTCCAAAGGGTCTCGGTGTTGGGGGAGGTGGGTTGGGATTACCACCCTGATTGGTGCCTTCCATGAGCACAGGTTGAGGAAAAATGGACGAAGGAAACCGATGAGAAGATGATAAAATCTTAAAATATGAGGACTCAAAGCAGAACTCAGTGATCCATGCAAATAAGATATTTTAATTAGAAACTCAAGCGCTTGGATTCGAGGATTAGTCTTCCCATGGGAATGAGGCGCTCTGGAATATACAATAGGGTCCTTTATGAAATTCTTAGATTATATGGATGAGAGGTTCGCTCAGTGGAGTCGTGCTGTGGAGTCCCTAGGTGAATAGAATGAGATTTTGCCAAAAGGGATGTTGTTAAGAGCTATGGAGATAGAGGCATAAAAAATGCGATGAGAACGCAAGTTCAATGGACGTCCACTGAGGGATGTTGGCAAGTTCAATGGACTGTCCTAGGATGTTCTGAGCATGGATGTTCTGAGCATGCATCAACATTCATGGTCAGATATGGGCAGCTTTTCCCCTTGTGACAGAAATGTGTTAAGCCCTGGTTTCAGGTGTGTTACCCCTCACTTTGCATGGGGGAGACAAGGGCAAATTTTTGTTTAAGTGAAAGAGGCTTTGCTGCAAAAAATTGGGTCTGTTGGACATTTTGGGGCTGAGAAATAACATTCCTCTGCCTGTAGCATCCTTCTGGGCACTGTAGGCAAGTTATTGACATTAAGCTATAGCAGTCAAAGTGTTCAGATATACTGAAGGCTGCACGAATGTATTTGTCAGTCGGTCTGTGTCCTGTAGAGCTGAGAAATTCTGGGCATTTTTGAGAGTTAAGGTGGCTTGTGGTTTGAAGACCTATGCAAGTTTTGAAGCCTACTCCAGCTAGACTTTGCACAGTTTAGTCAACAGTTGCAATATGGACGAGTTTGAGTCTTCTAACAGCAGTGCTGGCAGTTTGTGATGAGCTTTGCATTGAAGGCCTAATACGAAGGAAATTGATCAGCTAGCAGACCTTTTGTGAACAAATTTTCCAGTAGCATTCCAAACAGAATTAAAGTGGACTCAGCAATTGACCAGCCTGCAGAAGATGAGGATATTGTATTGGAAGATCAAATCTGATCTGTATAATGGTATTTCTTCTCAGAACAGCAACATGCAATAGAAGGTCAGTGAACATTTGTACCAGCACTCAGACTCAGTCCTTTGCTATTGAATTTAGTTGGAGGCTGAGGAAGCAAGCATATGCTCTAAGTACAATTGGTTTAGCATTTCAAACACCAAGATATAAACAGATCTGGGCATTCTCTGAACAATTCTGGGCGCTGAATCAGTCATTAAATTCACATTTAAATAGTCCTAACAGTATAAAGACCTGTAGGTTGTCCTTGTGGGGCAGATCATTCTAATACGCTGTAGCAGCACGTTGTTTCTTCATTCCGCAATTCACTGAAGCTTTGATGTCCTGGAGAGATCCAGCTATAACGCAGAAGGAGTAAGGGCCATTATCATCAAGAGAAGCAAATCTGGGACTGATCTGAGTTCGCAATACTAGAGCTTCCTGAGCTCAGTAAACAGAAGACTGTAGATTGTAATAAATCACCAGGCAGGGTAAATTGAAGAGAAGGCTTCCCGCTCTATCATTCTCAGGATCACCTTATGCATTCACAGCTGGATTTGTAACTGTAGCAATGAAAGCACGGCACAATAATCGCCAGTGAAAGCGTCGATTCTAGTAAAACGACAAAGCAGGGTCAATTTCTTCCTGCGCAGAGTTGATAGGTGTTGCCGTGTATTACGTCTTCACCAATTAACAATCAACGGCTCCATCTCTAAGTGTCGAATTCTCTTGAACAGTCAATTGTATCGCTGGCATTGATCCTCGTCATAATACTTGCGAGAAGGCTCACGCTTTGATGTGAAGACGATGGATCGACTTAGCATGGGCTTATTCCTCAATCGTGGGCCATGTGAACCTTAGACGCGGGTGGGCCAGTCGTTGACAGCTTGGTGGGGTTGGCTGCGAGGCATCATCTGTAATCCATAACACGGGTGATACGTGGGCCTGGTGTCCGACCATTCTCTTTTTGTTTGTTTATGATATCGAAATCCCTTGTCAAAGGGGGTTCTTTGCCTTTATGGAAGACATCCTTTTAAGGAAGCGTTAGAGTGCCTCTATGCTCTCTCTCTCATCTATATATTATCCCCATGGATTGAAGCGACCACGCTTGAGGGTTTATTCTAGTTGCCTAGTGGGCAACTTTTTGTGGGTTATTTATTCTTTAAAGTTAAGTCTTAAAGCATGGTGAAGAAGCATATATATATATGTTATCTCCTCGGATTGAAGCGACCACCCTTGAGGGTTTATTGTAGTTGCCTACTGGGCAACTCTTTGTGGGTTATTTATTCTTTAAAGTTAAGTCTTAAAGCATGGTGAAGAAGCATATATATATATATGTTATCTCCTCGGATTGAAGCGACCACCCTTGAGGGTTTATTGTAGTTGCCTAGTGGGCAACTTTTTGTGGGTAATTTATTCTTTAAAGTTAAGTCTTGAAGCATGGTGAAGAAGCATATATCGGAAGCCCTTGTAATTGGGGGAGCTGCCCTTGAAGACATTGTTTGATAGGTAAGTAATCTCAAAAGAAGCCTTTGGAGGCTAATGCACTGAGATGTCATTCGGTTGCTTGAGTGGCATGATGGGTTGAAGACCCCACTTTGGAGTGGGCTTTGAAGTTGCTTTGTGGACATTGCTTAAAGCACATCTCTTGGAGGGGCCTTTGGAGGCTATGTGGCGTCATCAACAAAGACATGTTCCTTGCTTGTTGGAGACATTCCCCTTTTTTAGGGGCCCCATGTATCTTGTCATTGTACATTGGCTTTGATCACCATTTTTTATTGTATTTAACTAGGAGTTAGTTGTTGAGTGGGGCTTTTGTATTATTTTATCCCACCCTAGGCTAGATCTAAGGAAATAATGAATATTTTATTGTAAAGGAAGTTTGAGCCTCTCGTATAAATAGAGAGCCACTTATTTCATTTTCATGGTTAGAGTTTGAGAGTTCTCTCTCTTTTGGAGCTTCATCGATTATCTTTCTTTTGTGCAATTTTTTGGTTTCAAACGTTCTTTTTGTTAGACTTTCATAACTTTAGCAGTATAATTTTATTAGTTATCTCATCCCACAATCATAGCATTGTTTCACTTTCAATGCAAGTAAAAGCAAGAATCACTGAAAGATAGCCATGCATAAGAGACACAAAGATTTATCCTGGTAAACCCAAACGGGAGAAAACCCAACAAACTTTTATCAGAAGAAATAGTCAATCCAATACAAGAACGATACCAATCATGAAGATTCAGCCTTAGCACAAGAATGTGCTCTTCTTCCACAAGAACCCCGAGAGAGATAAGATAATAAGATAACCCCAAAATTTGCTTCACTTGATCTTCACTTGTCCACCTTGAGAAGTGCACACCACTAAAAAATTTTGGTAATCCCAACCCAGTTTCATTTTCAACATTGCATATGGTTTAATGCCCAAACCCCATCATGCATGTACATTAAAAATTAAAATTTGTACTGAAAGCATGAAACACATGAGATTTATTTTCAACTTTTTCACTCTGAAAATTTATGATAGCTCTAATCTCTTACTCAAAAATTTTAAATTAGGCAACACAAATGAAAATTGAACACAGACTTTAGACCAAAATTGGTCCAGGAAAAACCCCGAAGGGAAAACCTGTATGAGAGAGAATTTTTATTTCTTTGGGAAAAATACAAATTTAATCACAGCAGTACTTATCTCCCTTCTCGAAACTCGTTCCAATATCCCACTGACAAATCGCTGCAAAATTTCCTTGAAAAATGTGCTCTACGACCTCACACGTACGACTGTACAGAACAACCTGTATGACCTTGATTTATGTGTTGTACGGTACTGTTTTTCCTGCCTCGAAAAACATGCCCAACTCCTTGAAATGTGTTGTACGAACAACATTAAATGTTGTACTTTTACCTTAAAAAATATGCCATATTGCCTCGATTTTTGTGCTGCTGTACGAATAGGTATAGTATGGCCTTCTCGAATTGTGTGCCCACTGTACGAATTTCTTACCTTGGGAAATGTGCCCTTTGATTTGATCTTCAACCTGTAACTCAATATTCTCAAATTTTCTCAAGGGTTTATTCTTCTCTCTCTCAATCTCTCTTGCTTTCTTTTCTCTTCAAAAATTCTTTTTGGAATGTGAGCAATGAATTAGCTTTGCCTTTCCCAAGCCCTTTTTGTTTGAGTAACTTCTACCTCCAAATCAATAGCTTAGATTAAAAGCCAACTAAATGAGATCTAGGGCCCATCTCATTTCCTCATTAAAAAACACTTTTAAATAATAAATGATAATTTAATGCACACCCACATTTAAACTCATAAAGTCACTTTAAAATCATTATTACTCAAACTCTCATTAGAAAGGTTACTTTATAAAATAAAGTCATTCTCACATTTTTAAATAAGCTAGGGACCACTTATGAAAGTGTCCTTGTCCACCCCAAGGCATGAATGGACAAACACTTCTTAGGTAAAAATTCAACACTCCCTCTTACCGAAGAAGGTGTTTTTCACCACTCTCATTTTGTCTCTGAAATGAATGTGCTTTCCTTTTCCCAAAGACTTTGTGAGAATATCTGCTACCTGTTGGGCACCATTTTCTACCTATTTTGCCATCTAAATACCTTCTAGTTTTCTCCATAAACCTTCATACTTGATCCATAAAACCTTAATTTCATCCACAAAACTTTGTCCAAAGGTATAAATGTTGTTGCTTCTTAACAAATCGAATTATGAGATTTTTAAGGCATTTAAATTAAGGTTTTATTCAAAATTACAGAATGTGCTAACTTCTCGTAATTTCTCCTAGGTTGGATACTTGCAGGCCAGCTAGGCACAAACTGAGAGATGGGAGGAAGATCCTCGATGTCCAGGGATGGTTAAATTTCTAACGAACATATGATATGGCTTTCACAGGTGTCGAGTCAATGCCAGTCAAAGACGACCACCTGTGCTACCACTTAGCATAAAAACATGACAGTTTCGATTTTGCCTATTTTTGATGGATCTGATGGAGGATCTCGAGGGTCACATATCATTTTGAGTCTTCCAAATTTGTAGCATTTCAGTTTTTTTTTTAAATTGTATAAGTATTTGATTTTACAGAGGAAAGAAACCCATGGATAATAGACATATGGTTTTGAAATAAAGACTGAGGATTTGATAAATTACTGTGTATGTTCATTTCTATATAGTGAATGTGATTGAGTTCTAGAGCTCTGTGATTTTCTTTGCGTGTGTAAACAAAGCATTGGAGGGCCCCCTTTGCCAAGTCTGCACACATCTTTCTGCATCGTTGCATGTGGTATGTTTTAGTTGAATCCTGTAGAAGTTGATTTTCTTTATTTAATTCCTCATACATTGCAGAACGAGTTAGATTATATGAATAGGGTTATGAGCTCTTTTATTTAAATGTTTAAACGCTGTAGGAATGATTTAGATTGCATTGCTTATTCAATATCGAACTGTTGAAGATAGTTATACATTGCGAACTGTCTTCTTGCAAAGGAAATCAATGATTGTCTGCTTTCAATAGTGAGATAATAGGCACTGTATTGTGATCTATTTTTAAGATTTAGGTTTAGTATTTTTTATCTCACAATATTTCATATATGAATTGCTGGTTAAACTAAGAGATCAAATGAAGTTGCTTCTGTAAGGGAGGTTTTGCATTTCAAAGTCACGGCATTCTAGCTTTCAATAGATTTGTTTCATAGGTAAACTAAATTTCTAGTTAGGTCTAGCTTTGAGTCTCTATAATTGGGATATGCCTCCAAGTCTTACAAACTCCGGATTGACATAAACTTAAGGTCTAATTTACACTAGTGGATTGGAGCCCAACATTTGGCGCCGTTGCCGCGGAGGCATTTTAGAAGCAGACTTAAGCAACTTTAGTTTTCTTATAAAAGAAAATTTTTCAAAAAAAGAAAAACACAGAGTAGATTCTAGTTTTATGTCAAGACAAAGAGACAAGAAAGGAAGATTTATCAAAAACCCCCCAAAAATAGAAGTAACAGGAACTTCTTTATCTGATAAAAAATGACTCATTACAACTGTTGATACTTTTGAAATGGCTGAAGAAGAAACATCAAAAGGGCCAACTGCAGAACAAAGAAGGGAGTATGAGAGAAGGTTAGAAATGGAAAATAAACTAAGACAAGAGAGAAGGGAAAAAGAGAGGAGACATGATAGGGAAGAAGAGAGGAGACATGAAAGGGATGAAAGAGTAGAAGAAGATCAGGAAGCCACCTTTAAATTCCCCATTTTGGACACTAGCATCATCCTAGGGGAAGAGGTAAAGATTAAAAATATTCCACCATCTGTCCTACCAAATTTCTATGGTATGACTTCTGAAGATCCGGATTCTTTCCTATTCGAATTTGATATCTTGTGTCGAACCTATGGATATACTGATGACACCCACAAACTTTGTCTTTTCTCTGCTACCCTTAAAGCAATTGCCTTGAAATGGTTCATGGGATTAGGAGAGCATTCTATAACTAGCTGGGATGAGATGAGCAAAATTTTTCTTTGGAAATATCAGGCATATTGTAGATCAAAGGATTTAAAAGATGACATTTTCAGGATGTCTTAGCAGGAGGACGAAAGCTTGGAAGAGTATCTAGAAAGATTCTCATACAACTTGCAGAAATCCAAATACAATTCCTTGACATCTGAGATCACTCGGACAATCTTTTTAAAAGGAATAAGAGAAGAATACCTTGATATTTTGAATGTTATGGGCAAAGGTGACATCTCCTACTTACCCTTTGATGAGATACAAGACTTATGTCAGAAGTATTCAAGAGGAAAGGCTAGAAATGGGAAAAGGGATGTAACTTCCAAAGTAACTAAATCTGCAACCAGTGGCATATCTAGAGCTGAACTTGGGAATTTGTTACAAGACTTTAAGACTGATCTATTGAGTACCTTAGGAACACAGGTTGAAACATCAAGAACCAAGAAAATACAAGAACAACAAGATCAACAAGATCAGGCCCTGTCTATTTTTTGCCCTAAATGTAGAAAGAAACACCCATTAAAAGAATGTCCTTTAAATACTGTTCAAATTTGTGGCTGATGTACTGCAAATCATAAAATTGATGATTGCCCCAGATTGAAAGAATTGCAGGCAGCCCGAATGGAGGAGAATCAAAGCATGGAGTCTCTCTATTTTATGGGACAACGAAGACCTTGGTAGCCACGTTTTTCAAGTATGTCTCAAGATCTTATGCAGCAGTTTCATTCAAATTATCAAAGTCCTGTTCAGTATTCATGGAGTGCACCCATGCCTTGGCAAACTTGGCCTCCTCAATTAGCCCAACCTGCTCCAAATTGGCGAGGGTATACTCATGGTAACCAGACATATCAACAGGCCTATCTACAACCCTATCAACAACCTTTTGCATATCCCCAATACCAGCAGAATCAAGCCCCATTTTTCCAACAACCCAATCTTGCTCCCCAACTAGGCCAACAACCTCAACAGCTTCAATTGCCATCCAACCAACCTCCACCTCGACCAACACAATTGCCAGCCCAGCTAATACCAAATCCGAATAATAAAATGGATAAACCCATGTATAATGTTGATGATGGAATGGCACTCCCCTACTCAATCCTCCCACTTCAAAATATCAACTTAAGATCTGAAAAAACTTTACAAAAAGAATCTCCTGTTATTTTAGAAGAACAAGCAGAAAATGAGAAAACTTCAAAAAAATCAAATATAGAAAAGTCACAGTCAGAAAATCACAGTCAAAAAGGGAAAACATTAGTACCTTATATACCTCCCCTTCCAGAAAGGTTGGTCAAGGAAAAACTTTCAATCTCCCTACCTGATTTTGATGTTTTGAATGAGTTAACCAATGTATATGTCAAAATTCCCCTACTGCAAGCTATAAAGGATATTCCAATCTATACGAAAGCAGTTAGGGAATTATGTCTCAATAAGAGAAGGAAGGATCCATCAAAAATTCATGTGGTAGGCAAATTAGCAGGATTAATGTCTAACACTGTTTTTATTGAAAAATATGTTGATCCTGGAATCCCAATGGTCACAATAACTGTCAACAATTTTTCAATTCCAAAAACACTGACTGATTTAGGTGTTGCTATTAATGTCATGACACTAGAGACAATGGAATACCTTCACTTGAAAAATCTCAGACCGACCACTACAGTTTTGAAACTAGCTGACAGATCTAAAATCACACCTGAAGGGATCTTAGAATATATCATTGTTTCTTTAGATTCCTAGGAGTATCCTGTAGATTTTATAGTGCTGCAACCAAAGTCTAATCTAGGGGGGCATCCATTGATTCTTGGCAGACCCTGGTTGGCAACAACTGATGCTTTCATAGGGTGTAGATCCGGAAGTATGCTTATTTCACATGGGACAGAGAGAAAACAAATTACACTTTATTCTTCTGCTCAGTGACCTTCTGTATTAGATCAGTTATCATGGATTAACAAGACCAAAGATCAGGAAGAAGAAGTAATTCAGCCTGTCCTAAGTATCAATCAGTTCTTTGATTTTCAAGAAGAAAACAACGAAGATTTGCTAGATTACTTCATTGCTGAACCTGATATTTCTGAAGAATTAAGAGACATGCAGTATGCTATAGCAGATCAAGTTTTGGGACAGAATTTTCAGGGAAAATTGCACAGTACATTCTTTAGCATTGGCACTTCATGATATTTTTAATGTTCATTCAATCACTGATGTCCAAAGCAAAACAGTTGAAATTAGTCCAGGAAAACATTTGAATATCAGTGCACATCTTACTACATCACAGGAAGAACAGTTGATTGCCTTATTGAATAAATATTCCCATGCATTTGCTTGGGAATACACTGACATGCCAGGCATTCATCACGAAACATGCACTCATCATATTTACACAGATGATAAAATCAGACCTCTCAGACAACCTCAACGTAGAATGAACCCCATACTAAAAGAGATAGTTAAGGAAGAATTGCAGAAGTTATTAAAGGTAGGATTTTTCTGCCCTATCTCTGATAGCCAATGGGTTTCTCCCTTGGTTGTTGTTCCTAAGAAAAATGACAAATGGCGGATATGTGTAGATTACAGGGAGTTAAACAAGGCAACACTAAAAGATTATTTCCCATTGCCTTTTATTGATCAAGTGTTAGATGCCTTAGCTGGGAAGGAATATTTTTCATTTCTAGATGGTTTCAGCGGATATAATCAAATTAGCATTGCAAAAGATGACCAGGACAAAACTACTTTTACATGACCCTGGGGCACGTATGCCTACAAGGTTTTACCTTTTGACTTATGTAATGCCCCCGGCTACCTTTCAGAGAGCAGTCTTGGCTATTTTTGCAGATCTAATTCATGAATGTGTTGAAGTCTATATGGACGATTTTTCTGTGCATGGAAGTGCCTTTGAGGATTCCTTAGCAAACTTGGAGAAAATTTTAAAAAGGTGTGTTGACTCAAATCTTTCCCTTAGCAACGAAAAGTGTTTTATGATGATGACTGAAGGGATAGTCTTAGGACATCACATTTCTTCATCTGGAATAAAAGTAGATCCTGCCAAAATTCAAATCATTGTAAATCTATCTGAACCAACAACTCAAACAGACGTAAGAAGATTTTTAGGGTATGCAGGCTATTATCGTAGATTTATTGCAAATTTTAGTAAGATAGCTCTGCCATTGTTTAAATTACTTTCAAAAGATGTACATTTCAAATGGGATACTAACTGTCAATCTGCATTTCAAACACTTAAAGAGAAGCTCTCAACTGCTCCCATTTTAAGGGGACCAAATTGGACATTGCCCTTCCATATTTCTACTGATGCATTTGATACTGCAATAGGGGCCTCTTTGGGACAAAAAGAGCATACCATGACTTATGCTATTTATTTTATCAGCAAAAATCTAACACCTATAGAATTGAATTATACAGTCACTAAAAATGACATGTTGGCAGTAGTTCATGCTGTGAACAAATTCCGTCATTACATTACTGGCTACGAAATTTTTGTCCACACAGATCATTCCACTTTATGATATTTGATGAATAAGTCTATTACTAATGGTCGGATAACCAGATGGTTACTATTAATGCAGGAATTCAATATCACTGTTTTAGATCAGTCTGGACGAGAAAATCAAGTGGCAGATTTCTTGTCTCGCTTACACAATACCGGTGAGGTTGTTCCTGTTTTAGATAGTTTTCCTGATGAACACTTGTTTGCAATTTCTGTTATCACTCCTTGGTATGCTGATATCGCCAACTATTTATCATCAGGATAGCTACCTCCATCTATGTCATCTAAAGAAAAGAAAAAGATTATTAAACAAAGTGCTAGACATATATGGGTCAATGGCGATCTCTTTTACATAAGATATGATCTAATTATTAGGAGATGTGTACGACAAAATGAAGTTTTAAATATTTTGAAAGCATGTCATGATGAACCGTGTGGTGGCCATTTTGCAGAGAAAAGAATAGCATACAAGATATTCAATTTGGGGTATTATTGGCCTTCTATTTTCAAGGATTCTAAGAAGTATGTTCGGAGCTGTGATACTTGTCAACGGATGGGACGGCCAGTACGATCTGATGAAATGCCACTCCAACCACAAATCCTAATAGAACCATTTGAAAAGTGGGCTCTTGATTTCATTGGTCCGATTAATCCACCATCACAAGGAAAGAAGTACATTTTAGTATGTACCGATTATGTTACAAAGTGGGTGGAAGCCAAACCATTACCAAGAGCCACAAAACAGATAGTGGTAAACTTTCTTTTTGAAGAAATATTTGTCAGATTTGGGGTTCTTAGAGAGATTGTCACTGATCAAGGTGCACAGTTTACTTCTAAACTAGTGCAGGAGATAGCAGCAAAGTACAAGATTAAGCACAGAAAATCCATACCTTACCATCCACAAGCCAATGGCCAGGTGGAATCTACAAACAAAACTTTGGAAGGAATCATCACCAAAATTGTCCAGGTGCATAGAAAGGATTGGTCAGCTAAGCTTACTGAAGCTTTATGGGCATACCGAATCACTTGGAAAAACAGTACTGGTTTTTCTCCTTATCAGCTCATTTATGGTAAGCAAGTCCTCTTGCCGATAGAATTTCAAATTCATACCTTTAAGTTAGCAACAGATTTGGGGATGAATCTTTCTGAAGCACAACAAGAAAGGATACTACAATTGAATGAATTAGATGAGATGAGACAGGCTACAATAGAACACAATATTTTGATACAACAACAGAGAGCCCAATGGCATGACAAGTTTATAAAAAAGAGACAATTTCACATTGGTGACTGGGCCCTATTGTTTGATTCAAAATTCAAAGACTTCAAGGCCAAGTTCACAACTCATTGGCTTGGTCCATATGAGATTGCAGAGGTATATGACAATGGCTCAGTCAAATTCCAAACAATCGATGATGAAGCACGTACATTTGTGGTCAATGGCCATCGGCTAAAACTCTATACCAAGCCTATCTGTTGCTCACCTATTTCGACTAGGTGGCAACTCCATGTACATGAAGCTGTACATAATTGAACGAGTTGGACCTTGGAAAAATCTGAGGATTTTTCACTCCTGCAGGGCAATTGCCCCTTTGTAAAACGAAATGTCCGCTCCCCTACGTGGGAAAATTAATGTAATTATATGTGCTAGTATGGGTCATATGATATGGATGCCACACCATGGAACTGATTGTTAGGGAAGTCCCCTCATCGAGTGTTTTTTCTCTTTCCAATTGATCTTGTTGAATAAACGAGTTTAATCGGTTTGGTTTTTCACTCAAAATCCTCCAAAGTGGTGACGGGCGTTCTACCAGTCAAGTCCATGAGGTGGCTAAGGCTTCAAATGTTATTCATGACTATGCTAGACATTTGTATAGAGTCTTGCGGAATTTCGTTGTCTTGATGTATTGTTATTAATTTTTTCCAGTTAATTAATTCCACCCCTTGGTGGTTAATTAACTAAGTTTTGATGTAATAATGTAATTGCTCAAGCATGGCATTTTGTAATAGGGGCTATGAATGCAAAGTAAAATTGCTATGAAACCCCCTAAGCCACTGCTTCGAGTCCCATGTCGTTCTGATAAGTGGTTCAAGAGATAGACCAATTTTGGTCAGAAGGGGTCCATCTCCCCTAGGGAAATTTTTAATTTCCCTAAGTCAGAAATTCACATTATTTGATTTTGAAGTAAAAAATCAAACAATGCCATGGTAATTTTGTTTGGGGGTTGTTAAGCCTAGGAAAATTTATTTCAAAATTTTCCACCCCCCCATGGCCAAGATATAATTTTTTCAAGTTATTTTTAATTTTTCCTAAGTTAAAAAATGGGAAAATTTAAAAATTTAATTTGGAAAATTAAATCTAAGGTGAATTTTAATTTTAGCCTAGGTCTAAAGGCTAGATATCCAATTTAGAGCAAAGGCTTTGATCAAAGCCAAATCTAGAGGGGTTAAAAGTGGAAAACCCTTGCTAAGAAAAGACGTCCAAGTTAAAGCCCACTCTAAAGATGGCGCCAAGGTGGAAAGGCCTCCAAATTTGGTGGGGCGTCAACATACAAAGGTCCTCTAGAGTTAGCGCTAAGGTAAAGGCCCCATTTAAAAGAGGGCGCTACATTAAAAGGGAGGCGTCCAAGGTTTAGAGGGGCGCTTCCACATATGGAGGTGTCACTACATTTAGTAGGGCGCCAAGCTAAAGAGGAGGGCGGCCATAATATGGAGGGCGCTAGACTATTTTGGAGACGTCCACCATATTTGGAGGCGCTATCAAATAAAGAGAGGGCGCCACACATGTATGAAGGGGCGCTACATCATTTGGAGGAGCACTATTTTGGAGAGGCACCATAGTTGGAGGAGTCAAAGCCACATTTGGAGGGGCGCCTAGCCTATGGGCCCACGTTTTTACCAAATGAAATCCAAGCCATTGATTGAGAGGAGGATCTTGGTCAAATACCTAGATCTAAGGGTGTATATTGGTTTGACATGGATCAAGCTTCTAAGCCATTGATCAAGAATTAATCTAAGGGTTGAGATTGGTTGAGAGGAATGCAAAGCCAAAAACCTAGATCTAATGGTGGAGATTTAACCTAGATCTAGATCTAATCTCAGCCATTGATCTTCAAGGGGTTGGGGGTCTTCCTCAACTATAAAATGGGGGCCTCACTCCCTCATTTCTTACAATCTATTATGCTATTGTTATGCTGCTGGAAAATTATTCCTCTTCTCTCATTTTCTTCTTGCCATTGTAATGTTCTTGCCCTAGTTGGGCCATAATACAAGCAATCTTTGGAGGAAGCTTTGGTGTC
>LPNX010314392.1:35420-158140 GCA_001517045.1 Pseudotsuga menziesii
AAAACAGTGATTTCCAGCCATTTATGTTCTGTTTTCATTTTCGCACTTTCTGTAAAAAGGGTTTTGAAACTCAGTTTTTATCACTGTATAATGATAAAAACCTTGGTTTTAAGGCCCCAACCCTTAGTACATCAGTATAGGCTTTTATTTCTGCTGTTCTAACATCATTTAGGTGGCTGAAAACTCAGTTTTCAGCCCTCTAAACTTCATATTTTTGTCATACTTTCGCTCAGATTTTTTTTACTGTAAATTTGCATTTTTCTGTACTAATTTTTCTAACAAATTTTTTAGTGTTTGCTGTGATTTCCAGCAAGCAAAGCTTGCTGGTTTGTGACAGGTTTTGCACAGGTGAAGGGGAGGTGCTGCCCAAATTGGCCTAGAAACACCTCAACCTTCAACCGGTTCCAAAGGGGTTCAAGCCCTCAACTCTTTCCTTCCTTTTCTGTTATTTGTAAACCCCAAAGAGGAGTCCTCTTGGGGTATTCTGCAAAATTTATAAAGCATTTGTAATATACACATAAATAGATTAGGAAGTAGAAAATTGCTTTATTTTCTGTTCACCCACCTCTCTTTGTGACAGACCACCATCTCTGTCACAAAGATTGAATTGAGGTTAGTTCACTGTTTATTTCAGTAACATTTAGTTTACTGTTTTATTCATTCACCCACCTATCTCTGTTACAGACCACCATCTCTGTAACAGAGATTGTTGTGAGGTTAGCCTAATCAGTTTCCTTTCTACCCACTTATCTCTGTGACAGACTACCATCTCTGTCACAGAGATTGCTGTGCGGTTAAACATTGTTCTAGTTAGTTACAGTTGCTTTCAAGTTCAGTTCTTTTTATTTTTCTGTTAAAAGAAGTAATCATACAACTCACCCATCCTGTGTATCCTCTATCCACTTGTCATCTCCTTTTAGGGACTTCAAGCTGGATATGAAAAGCAGGAGAAGTGAGGGCTTAGGTAATTAAAGCAACATTTTTACTTTTCCTGCTACAATCTTCAACACATTTATTTTCAGTCCAAGATCGAATACCAGCACCTCCCATAAGGGACATCGCTTGGTGATCTGGTTGATAACTTAAAATCTACATTGCATCTTAACCATCAAGATTAAAATTAACTTTTAAAATTTACCAACAACAACTTCCAACATCCTGCTCCTCTACTCAGTTATCACCCTCCGGGGTACTCTGAGATACGACCAGGGGAAAGGGAAGTCCTAGTTTAATAGGCATCCATCTAGAGATTTTTGAATCGATTAAAAACAGTGACTCGGAAGCTGCAAGGGGTAGTAGACCAAGGGGGTCTCTAGGCGCTTCAACGTCCTCCTTGTGAGCACCGGGCCATTGGGGATTGACTTGTGAGCTAGGGGTGGGCTTTGCTCCCACCTGTTGAGCGCAACAGCATTCCTTCTTCGGTTTGAGAAGAACTAGATCGGGGTAGTCATACCACCGTTTCTAAAACATAATCAAAGATTCCAACTCTAATAAAATTAACTAAAATAAACCAAGAAGCATTGCAAAACGTCCTACAAACACAGGTCACTACGGTTTATCTTTGCCTTGCCGTTCAAGGTTTTACTACAAGCACTTTCACTTTTATTTTACTGCAAGCACTCTAACACTTTACTTTCAGTCTCATTTACTTTCAGTTTAATTTACTTTCAGTTTTGCAATTGTTCATGTGGTGAATGCTTAACATTTGTTTAAATTGCTTCAAGTAAATCAAACTTAAAGTCTTTCTTTCCTTCATTTACTGTTGGTTAATAATTTCCATTTAGAGCATTTTCTTCTGCTATCTTTGGTTCATAACTTGTAAATCTTGTTGATTGGTTAATATTGATAAATTTAGATCAACTGTATATTGCTTAATATCTTGATTCATTGTTTATTTGCTCATTCATTTTGTTGTACAACACCTAAGCTGTAGTTTAATTTTAACTAAAATCTCAAATTCATTTGTAAATTTATAAAGTTGTAATCCCCCTTTAGACTCCATTTGTAATAGGCACTGGTCTTTATTTATCTCAAGGTCTGCTTGTCATTAAAGGAATTCTGTGCACTTGCATGCTGCTTGTCATTCCTTAGATATTCTAAAGTCTTAGCCTCAATTCTTAATAAAAGATCCCTTTAATTAATCTGTAATTAATTAATAAAACTGGAACTTAGTTTTTCCGTAGGGACTACCCCCCTTGGCTCTGTTGGGATCTTGCCTAAACGGAGGAGTTGTGGACTGTGGTGACAGTGGTCCCCAGCTCTCACTTGCCCCCAAGGACACACATAGCAGGTTGTGACTTTCCTGTGTCTTAAAGTGTGAATTAGGCGGCAACACTATCAACAAAGAAGATTTCATACATCAGATTTCACAACAACGAGAGATGGAAGTGCTGGATAAACACACTGGTGTTTCTCCTTCACTTTCTTCTTAGCCATTTTCTGATTTGATAAAAAACAAAAAACAAAAAAAAAAGAAACAAAACACAAAGAAAAAAAAACAAGAAACAAAAAAAGGGGAGTTTAGTTGTGAAAACCAGGCAACTGGCACAACATAAACTCGAATTTTCCTTGGAAAACCAGGTTTACTTGGCCATTGAAAATTCACAAAAATATTTTAACTTTCTGGTATTAGAAATTTCATGCCTTCTAGGCAGTTTTTTTTTGCATAGTAAAGATCTTGTTTGACTTGAGGACAAGTCAATAAATAGGCCTGTGAGGGGGATAAGCATTTCATGCTTTCTATTTTTTTCTTCTTTCTTGGAACCCTCCAAGCCTTCTCCAAATGCAGGGGGACCTAACTTCCAGTTTAGCAGAAGGAATCTGAGATATTGCATCAAAAGACAACAGAAGGGACCTGAGATGGCAGACATTTTTAAGAGAAGACATCAGAAGGACATATGTGAATCAGAAACAAATTGCAAACCAACTACATCAAGCAGCAAGCACAGCACAAAGGGATATCAAGCAAAGTCTGTAAGGATTTTAATTTTTATGCTTTAAAAGTTGCATGATTCTTTGTTTTTAAGCAATGACATATCTACCTATCCTCATAAGCTTGACTGTCTACTCTATCACCTTCACAATCCATGCCAGCGTTCCATTCACTTCTCATTATCCTACCCTAGGTGTCAAAATGGTAGTCAGAATCAATCCTGGAAGCAAATTTCAAATTATCAAAACCTAAACTGCATTCTACAGGTAGGGTTTTCTTCTCAACAAGAAGAGAAATGTTTTTTAAAAAAAACAATGGAATTCAAATGTTTTTATATTTTCATTTATATACTCCAGGACAAAGATACTAGTGCATTATGCATTAAGTTAAAAATATATATGGAATATGGATCGTAGAACATTTGATAAGTGGCATGTTCAGATAATGATTGTAAAAGACGTGGGAATCACAGTTGTATGCTCCCACGAAAATATTTACGTGCATAGAAAATCGCACTGCAAACTTATGACACTGGGATTGCATATCAGAATGGTCATTCCACTTTGATCATTTCCCAAGCTTCACTCTTCCATCTGCAGACCCGATTGTTGTACATTGCAAAGGCATATAGGGATAATACTTCATAGTGAAAAGAAGGCGTGTATCACAGGGGAAGGATGCGGGCACTAGCTTTCTAAAGAATGCATACGCACAGGAGAAATTTTGAAGCAATAACGCCAGAGGAGAGGTAAAACTTGAATCTTTTGCCAATAGAATTTGCTAGATCAATAGCAATTCTAGTTTCAGAGGATCGTTTTGAAATAGGAAAATGTTTACAGAGTTAAAAGTTGCAAAGCTGGGGTTTTCTGCTTGCATATTTCTTTTCTTGTTAAAATTGCAAAATGGTATCTAGATTGGAACCAGAGAAATTCGATTCCACTATTATTCATGGGAAATGTATGGAAATTTTTTAGAGGAAACAGTGGGTGTCTTTTTTTGAAAAGTTTGATGGGCACAATGACAATGTTAGCCTAGCCTTTGCTGACTCATTTGATGGAGAGAGGGCTACAGTAGGAAATTTGATTTTCAGACTGTCTGAAGATATTTTGGCACAGATCGTTGGCTTACCACAGCAAGGAGAGAGATTCTTTAAAACCAAACAATTCAAGGAGAAGGCATGGATACCCTTTCTATGTAGGTCAAGGGCAGGATCAGTGAACTGGAAGAAGGGAATACCAAGGAGTTGGTTGGTTCATCCCTGTGATGAAATAGTATATGTCATCCAAAGATTCATCACCTGTGAAGGCCGATTTAGTATTGTATATCTTTATCATATCAAGCTATTGCAGCATTTGAGGGGTGATTGTGAGATTAACATGCCCCATTTTTTATTACAGAGCCTTTCCAAGATGGCTAAGGCTGTTCAAAAGCGTGCAGAAGATAAATTAACAAGCCTTTTCCATTGTGGGCTCATCAAAATAATCATCACATATGAGTTACAGAAGCAAAACCTGACATGGCAAGAATTTATAATTCATAATCAGTTTGAAGAACTAGAAGAGCTGCCTGAAGAAGGCTTGAAAGAAGACAAACTGTTGATGATAACATACCCCAAGGATGGAGAACAGAACCCTAAAGCAACAAGCTCAAAACTGCTTAAGGGGAAAAAGAAAGAAAGAGAGGTGTTGATGATCACAGATGATGAAGATAACTTTGAGGCAGCAAGCTCAAAACAGCCTCAGAGAAGAATACGAACCAGGAGCGTGATGAAAGAAGAAAGATGGTTCCAAAAGCAAGATCAGATCTTCACCACTTATAAGAAAAAGCCAAGGAAGCATTAGCAAGCTCAAAATAAGTCAGCACTAGAAGAGGATGATGAAAGCCAGCAAAAACAGTATGAATGCATACAATCCTTGGAAAGTCAAGAAGAAAGTCTAACAGGTGAGATAGGGCAAGTCCATGAAGAAAAAGATACCCAAGAAACTGAAAAGATTTCAGATGAAGTGATAAAGCAGACTAAAAAAATTAATCTCTTCTTGGAACAACAAGAAAAAGAAGAGAAAAAGCATCCAAGACGGGAAATATCAAATGATCCAGCTTCTCCTTTCTTAGAGCAACAAACTATGGAAAAAGAAAAGAAGGGAGATTCAGTACAAGAGAATGAAGAATTGGGGATGGACACTAATTCTGTGCAGCCTCCAATGAAGATGGAAAAGAAGAAAACTCCCAAAATCAGTAAAAAGATTAAGAAGTTGAAATTAAAAGTAAGAGAATTAGAACTGAGGAATGAAAAGTTAAAAGAAAAGAACAGGAAGCTTAAAGTTCAAAGGGCACGAATCTCCAAGCATGCATATAAATGGTATAAACAAAAGAAGACTTACAAAACCAAGTATGAAAAACTGAAAGTCCTTTATGCATCTCGAACTTCTACAGATGCATCATCTCAAACAGGAGATTAAAAGCAGAGGTTCAGCAACAAAATTTTGGTCATGATATAAGCAGGGTCAAATTGTTGGAAATACTTTTTGTGCATGAGGACATGCAACAGCTTCCTCTTGGGGGAAATGTTGGGCACCATTTTCTACCTATTTTGCCATCTAAATACCTTCTAGTTTTCTCCATAAACCTTCATACTTGATCCATGAAACCTTAATTTCATCCACAAAACTTTGGCCAAAGGTATAAATGTTGTTGCTTCTTAACAAATCGAATTATGAGATTTTTAAGGCATTTAAATTAAGGTTTTATTCAAAATTACAGAATGTGCTAACTTCCCGTAATTTCTCTTAGGTTGGATACTTGCAGGCCAGCTAGGCACAAACTGAGAGATGGGAGGAAGATCCTCGATGTCCAAGGATGGTTAAATTTCTAACGAACATATGATATGGCTTTCACAGGTGTCGAGTCAATGCCGGTCAAAGACGACCACCTGTGCTACCACTTAGCATAAAAATAGGACAGTTTCTATTTTGCCTATTTTTGATGGATCTGATGGAGGATCTCGAGGGTCGCATATCATTATGAGTCTTCCAGATTTGTAGCATTTCAGTTTTTTTTTAAAATTGTATAAGTATTTGATTTTACAGAGGAAAGAAACCCCTGGATAATAGACGTATGGTTTTGAAATAAAGACCGAGGATTTGATAAATTACTGTGTATGTTCATTTCTATATGGTGAATGTGATTGAGTTCTAGAGCTCTGTGATTTTCTTTGCGTGTGTAAACAAAGCATTGGAGGGCCCCCTTTGCCAAGTCTGCACACATCTTTCTGCATCGTTGCATGTGGTATGTTTTAGTTGAATCCTGTAGAAGTTGATTTTCTTTATTTAATTCCTCATACATTGTAGAACAACTTAGATTATATGAATAGGGTTATGAGCTCTTTTATTTAAATGTTTAAACGCTGTAGGAATGATTTAGATTGCATTGCTTATTCAATATCGAACTACTGAAGATAGTTATACATTGTGAACTGTCTTCTTGCAAAGGAAATCAATGATTGTCTGCTTTCAACAGTGAGATAATAGGCATTGTATTGTGATCTATTTTTAAGATTTAGGTTCAGTATTTTTTATCTCAGAATATTTCATAGATGAATTGATGGTTAAACTAAGAGATCAAATGAAAGTTGCTTCTGTAAGGGAGGTTTTGCATTTCAAACTCACAGAATTCTAGCTTTCAATAGATTTGTTTCATAGCTAAACTAAATTTCCAATTAGGTCTAGTTTTGAGTCTCTATATTTGGGATATGCCTTTAAGTCTTACAAACTCCGGATTGACATAAACTTAAGGTCTAATTTACACTAGTGGATTGGAGCCCAACGCTACCTACTCATCTGTAGAAATGTACTACAACTCCTCTCTGGACATAGTCTCTGATGAAATGGTATCTGATCTCAATGTGCTTTGACCTGTCATGAAACACTGGATTCTCAGAGAGCCTGATGCAACTTTGATTGTCACAATGAATAATAGTAGGCCTCAACTCTTGATCAAATAAGTCTACCATAAACTTGTGAAGCCACAATGCCTCGTAACTACCTTGACTGACTACCATGTACTCAGCGTCTGCAGAATTCAAAGCAATGGACTTTTGCTTTCGACTGAACCACGACACAACTGTCGAGCCCAAGCTGAAACAACAACCAGAAGTGCTCTTCCGGTCCGAAGCACTCCCTGCCCAATTTGAATTCGTGAAGCCAACCAAGTCCACTCCACTTGACCTCCTGTAGTCCAGACCATAGTCTACAGTCCCAACAAGGTATCTCAAAATGTGTTTTGCGGCTGTCTAGTGCACTCTCCTGGGCTCCACCATGAACTGACTGAGAGTGTTCACCGCAAAACTCATACCTGGTCTGGTGTTGACCAAATACATCAACGAACCAATAAGCTGACAATACAAAGTAGGATCCACCAACTCTCCCTCAAAAGCATGAAGCTTCTTCCAGTTGGTGATCATGGGTGTGGACATGGGTCTGCAATCTTCCATCCAAAATCTCCTCAGAACATTTGCAACATATTTTCCTTGCCCCAGGAAAACATGTCCATGCTCCTGCCACACCTCCTGTTATTTTTATTGTAACTTCAGAAGATATTCCAAGTAATATTGTATTCCTCCCTAGGGAGATGAGTTTGGTCTTGTCAAAGTCATTAAAAGAAGCAATGTAAATCTCTGGATGTAAGTCGGGTCATTAGTACCCAAGTGTCGTTATAATAAATGCTATTTGTAATGTCCAGTTGGACAAGTCGGCCCTGGGAGCTAGTGAAGTCGGCCCACTAAGTTAGAGGTCAAGTCAACAGAAGAATATAAATAGAAGGCGTCTCCCTTCATTTGTACTCACTCACTCAAGCTGTTCTTAGTAGGAGAGAGAAGTGATAGCGCAATAGAAAGAAGGAGGAAGCTGTTGTCTGAGTTTTACATTGTACTTGTTGAGTTCTATGTTGAGGAAGTTTTGCGGGGTTTTCTCCCTTGTGGTTTCCTCGAGGAAAATATATGTGTTCTTGTGTTCTTATGTTTTTGTGCATGTTGTTCTTTCAGTGATCCTCTAGTGGCTAATTGTTTAAAGATACCATCTAAACAATTTTAAAGAAATTTCAACATGGTATCAGAGCCACCCTGAAAGGAGACACTGCACAACTAGGGTTTGTTGTTCTTAGCAAACCTCTCAACAGATCAACCAGAAAAGAAGGCTCCTCCAACTCGCCTCTGAAGGGCGCATCTTTCTGTGGTGACAAAACTGAAATCCAAGAATTTTCAATTTTGGATCTGTTACTGCTGCCAGGACAAACTAGGGTTTCAATTTTCCAGGGTTTTCATCATCAATCTCAGAAAAAGGAAGATACAGTCTACCTCGCCTCAGGAGGGCGCATCTTTTCCATCATTCAACTCCACCTGTGATCCTAGCTGCAAAATTAGGGTTTCTACTCCAAACCCTAAATCAGGTGCTGTCTTTTGCAAGTAAGTATTCTTTTATCTATTTCCATTTGAGGTTCTCAGTTTCTTAAAGATGATAAAGAATATCAAGCTAGATGAAAAGCTTGAAGGGGCTGAAAACTTCAGAGCATGGAAGTACAGAATCATGCTCATCCGCCAAGAGAATGATCTAGATCAATTTGTGAAAGAGGAAGTGAAAGAACTAGAAGAAGTTGAAGTTAAAGCCAAGCACAAGAAGGATATGATCATAGCTAAGAGAATCATAGCTGATTCGATCAAAGATAACCTAATCCCTCAGGTATCATCCATGGAGACTCCAAAAGAAATGTTTAATGCCCTATCAAGTCCATTTGAAGAAAGGAACATTAACAGAAAGATGACCCTGAGGAATCAACTCAAAGGTGTAAGAGCTCAGAAGTCAGAAACTATGTAATCTTACTTCACAAGAGTATCTTAAACCAAGGATCAATTAAAAGCCATCGGTGACATGGTTGAAGAAGCAGAGGTTGTAATGACAACCTTGAATGGCCTTCCAAGAGATTGGGAAGCTTTCATCCGAGGAATTTGTTCAAGAAGGAAACTAACCAAATTCCAGAATTTATGGGAAGAATGTGTCCAAGAAGAAGAGAGGATAGCAACCAAAGAAGAAAAGCTACATGATAATGAGGATCAAGGTTTAACTGCCCATACCAAAGGCAAAAGAAAGAGCCATGACCATCCTCCTAAGACTCGAGGGTTTAAGAGACCCAAGAGAGATTTCTCAAGCTTTGAATGCTTCAACTGTCACAAGTTAGGACACATTGCAATCAGCTGTCCCATGAAAACAGAAAGACTCAAGAAGATGAGAAGGTTTCAAGCACATGCTGCTGAAGACAGTGATCAAGGAGAAGAAGAGGAAACAAAGAAGGATGAAGATTCCAGTGAAGAGTATGTTTTGATCTTTGCCCTAATTGGATTAGTCTCACCAGGAAATGATACCTGGCTTATTGATAGTGGTGCCTCCAAACACATGACTGGTTTCAAGGAGTCACTCTCATGCCTTGAACAAAAGGAATCTCCACACAAAGTAATGCTTGGAGATGATTCCCAATATCCAATTAAAGGGCTAGGAGAAGCATCTTATAAATTGGATTCCGGAAAGCCTATGAAGATGAAGGATGTCCTATATGTCCCAGGACTAAAGAAGAATCTTCTCTCCATTTCAGCCTTAGACAAGAAAGGCTTCAGAGTTGCCTTTATCAATGGAAAAGTTCTCATGTGGACCAAAGGCAAAACTATCGATGATGCAGTAGAGATTGGAGTTGAAGAAGGAGGTCTCTATAAACTAAAGGGACATACATTAACAACCAGTACCATCAATCTGTTGATGAAATTGTCATTGATGCCAACATGGTCTTGATGTCATTGATGTCACCACTTTGCTGAAGATGTTGAAGACCCAGCTAATGACGCAGAAGACCCTAGAGATGGTCTTGAAGTCCTGGTAGACGTTGAAGAAGCCCATGATGCTTGCCTGATGAAGATGCCCTTGGAACCTTGAAGGAATAGTGAAGGCAATTTGTATGATGTAGCATGATGATGTGGTAACATAATCATGCCACTGGATAGGCAAGATAAGGCTGAGATGCAGCACAAAGTGGATGTGCTTGACTGAGCTAAAAAGCATGATAAGGAAGTCTTCAGATCAGCAATATGATATTCATCTTTTGGTTACTTATTAAAGGGCTGACATCATCTACAGTAGGTTCAAATTTTCAGTGGGTTGCTTTTAGGCTATTCATTTCTGTTTCTCTTAGATTGCCATAGCCCTAAATAGGGCTTCCTTGACAACATAAATGTGTTTAAGCCCTAACAAGGGTTTCCTAGACATCAGATAAAGTCATTGTGTAAAATGACGTGGAAGTTTAGCAAGGGTCGGCTCCATTCAACATTAAAAAAAAAATCAAATCTTTTAGAAGTCGGTTCAACTTAAAAAATTTAAATATTTTTATTTGGCAGGTCGGCCCCAAAATAAGGTAAAAATTTAGTATAAATACCCCACGCAAATCTTCTTTTTGGCCAAAACAAATTTCGGGGGGAAAAGCTCTGTGGAAAGCCAGTCGCAGTTAAACTGAAGAATTTTTTTTAGCAGCTCGTTTTTGTGGAAATTTTTCGTGGGAGCAGTGTCTTGGGAAATCTGCAGGAGCAGTGGAAATTCTTTTGGAGCAGCTCGTTTTTTTTTGTGTGTGGAAATTTTTTGTGGACAGCTTGCTGGTTGAATCGTGGGAGCAGTAAAGTTTTTTTTTTTTGGTGTGGTTTTCTGTAGTGGTTTGAAGGAAAACGACTTCCGTCTTCAAAACTAGTTGAAGACCATGTGAGCTCATGGATCTTGACTACTCTTGCTTCCATATTCTGCGTGGTAAGCGTTTGAGTAAAGCTTCCATGGAGCTTCCTCTAGTATCAATATTGCATGCTGCCTCTCTCTTTTGACGTGAAGAATAAAATCTTTTTTCTGCAAAATACAGAACTATCAAATTAGTGAGGAAACCGACATTACATAGCTTATGTATGGTTTAGACATTATATTGATCTCGTGGTTATGATAGTTGCGAAGAGAGCTAGCATGGACTGCCAACTGCTAGTTTTCTGTGTTTTCATTTTTGGATGATGTCTCCACCAGTGTTGAGAGTTGTGGTTAAGCGTTGGATCTATGGTTGAACACTAATAAGAGCTGTGTGTTTTAACTTGCAAGAGCTGTGAAGATGTTTCTATGTTGAGGTGAACTCAACAATTGGAGTTGCCTTTTTATCTGAATGTTGAAGAGTTTGTTGAATTATCTTAAATAGTTGAATTTCCTTCTCTATCCGCTGAAGGGGAAACTACTCATTGAATGAAATATGTTGAATACTATGCATTGAATGAAATCCCTTGCAAATATTGTACGAGATCACTTTAGTGTTGGAGTCTATTATTGGGAGAATGACGCATCATCATCATCTCCTTTAGTAGCACCTGCAATATTCCATGAGTCTCTAGAAGCTAGAAGCTCGGTGACAATTCCTATGTTGAAGACCTACATGAAGACTGAGAACCAGTAAGCTCCATTCTTCTCACACCCGCACATTGGGTTGCCTTGGAGCTGTTGAAACTGCTACATTTCTTGGAGTGTTGCTTTTGTGCAGACCTTTGAAAGCATGAGCAGATTGCTGAAGATATGAGGTCAAGGTAAACATTTGTTTGAAGCAGAAGTTATATATTTAATACATTGCACAGTTCAAGCTTGATCATTTGAGATGAAGAATTCAGGAGTCAGTTAAAATATTATCTCTGGTTTTTGAGAATGATAGGTTTGTTCTAAAACATTCTTACAACCATACAAGAATAGTCAGCCAGTATTTAGAAACTGTCTTCAAGCTTATACTCAGATCTACAATTGTAATAGCAGCAGAACATGGACAGTTTGACAGCCCTAGAAGTTGACAGTGATGCTTGAGTGACTTGTTTGCACAGTGAAGTATAATGATGCATATATGGTACAGTAATGCAAAATCTTAGTAGCCACAGGAGCACCTTGAATTGTTTGTATAAGAATTGATGTGACAGGTATACAGTATGTATGTGTAGTTTATAATCAGTGATATGATGTTGATAATGATGATGTATAATGGACAGAGGTCTGTACTAAATGGTTGACTGAAAAAGTGATGACATGAGTTGTGCCTTGAACACCATAATGCATACCTCATGATGTTCCAGACCTTCTTGGAACCTTGAAGACATATACATGCGCCTTGATGCTCTATGATGATTGAAACTGATATCTTACATAGTCAATGCATGAAGAGTTTATGATGGTTTAACTATTTTCTTTAAGGCAGCCATTTAAAGTTTGATTAAGACTTGACCAGCAGAGAGATGAGCAGATTGACCATAAGTAGATTGATGAGCAGTGAAGAGGATGAGCAGCAGAGGTTAACAAGCTGAGATTGACCAGAGATTCATGAGCAGCAGTGAGCAAATGAACAAGAAGTTGATGAACAGCTGACCAGCAACAGCAGAGATGAGCAGTCCTTGATGACTTGGCAGTATTGAAGAGCAGGTGTGTTGCAGCAGTGTTAATCAGCAGTATTGACCAGTAGCAGATTGAAGAGACAAGTGATGAAGTAATGTAACAGTGAGCTTTATTGTAAAAGCAAGCTTGTCTTGCTCTTGAGGTTAGGATACCTCAAACCCTTCTTAGCAGGGTCTAAGAAAACCAGGCAGGGTCCTGGATGCAGAGTAGGTGCTCTATGTATCAGTAGGTGCTGATTTCGCCTAACGGTTGTAGCCGAACCAAACTAATATAAAAAGATTACAAATTTATATGGTGTTGTGTTCTTCTGTGTTATGGTTCTTGATGAGTTAAATGCTATGATATGTGAATAATGTGTTTATGAAATGTTTATGTGATTGGTAAATTGATGAATTGGTAGTTATCTGTGTCAAGCTAAGAAAAGGTTTAAAATTGGCTTTACACTGATTCACCCCCCTCTCAGTGTCAACACAATCCAAGTGAGCTATGGCACAGAAGGCTTGCTCATGTTCACTACAAGGCTATCCCAATTGTAAGCAAGGTGGTAATTGGTTTACCAGAAATTCAGGTAAAACATGAAGGAGTATGCAAAGGATGTGTAGAAGGGAAGAATACTAAGAATCCCTTTCCGAAAAGTTACAGTAAGGAAAAAGGGATCCTAGATATTATTCACTTAGATATCTATGGGCCAATGCAAACCACTTCTTTAAGTGGGTACTCTTGCTATGCCTCCTTAATTGATGACTACTCCAGAAAGACTTGGATATACTTCTTGAAAAAGAAGGACGAAGTATTTGAAAGATTCAAAGAGTTTAAAGCTCTAGTAGAAAACCTTTCGGAGAAGAAAATCAAGATTCTAAGATCAGACAATGGAGGAGAATTTTTGGAGTTCAATGATTTCTGTAAAGAGGCTGGAATTAAGAGGGAGCTCACCATTCCCTACAATCCGCAACAAAATGGTGTGGCGGAAAGGAAGAACATATCTATCATGGAAGCTGTGAAATCCATGATACATGACCAAGATCTCCCAATGTACCTATGGGCAGAAGCAGCACGAACAATAGTAATGTTCAGAATCGAATCTCTCACAATGCTCTTGGAAATAAAACTCCAGAAGAAATGCTCTCCGGCGAAAGACCAGAGGTAAGTCATCTTAAGATTTTTGGTTGTCCTGTATACATTCATATTCCCAAGGAGAAAAGATCAAAATTAGATCCTTCAGGAAAGAAAGAATTGTTCGTAGGATATAGTGAACAGTCAAAAGCCTATCAAATATATATCCTTGGGTACCGTCAAATCGAGCTTAGCAGATTCAGCTTTCAAGAAATCAAGAAAAGACAAGGAAGATGAAGAGGAGCATGAAACTCCCAAAACTATTGGAAGCCCTAAAGAAGTCAGAATTAAAGAAGAAGACCCGATGCCTGAAGATCATGATATGACTAAACCCTAGCTACCTGAAGATTTACCGAGTGAACTAATTTCTCAAAAGAGAAAACCTGCTTGGGCTCGTGAAGCAATTGAAGAAGCAAAAAGACTTGGTGTTGCCGAAGGAACCATCCGAGAAAGGAAGAAGCCAAAGTCATACCCCAGCTACATGGCTTTGATGAGTGATCTAGTTGATAAAGAACCATCTTGTTTTGAAGAAGCAATAAAACAAAAGGAGTGGGCTGATGCAATGGTCGAAGAATACCAATCTATTATGAAGACTGATGTATGGGAAATAGTACCTAGACCAAAGAACAAGTCAATGGTATCCTCTAAATGGATATTCAAAACTAAGCACTCAGCAGATGGAAGTATAGAAAAATATAAGGCCAGATTTGTAGCCCGAGGATTCTCTCAGAAAGAGGGAATTGATTATGAAGAGACTTTTGCCCCAATAGCAAGATACACCTCTATAAGGACTGTTATTGCCTTGGCCTCCAACATGAAATGGACGCAAAGACGACATTCCTAAATGGAATAATTGAAGAAGAAGTCTATATCGAACAACCACAAGGATTCGAGATAAATGATTAGAAGACTCATGTATGTCGACTAAAGAAAGCATTGTATGGATTAAAGCAAGCACCAAGAGCATGGTATGGAAGGATCGATGGATTCCTAATGAGCTTAGGCTTTACCAAGAGTAAAGCAGACTCCAACCTTTACTACAAGGTTGATGAAGATGGAGTTTTAATTTTGTTACTATATGTAGATGATTTGTTCTTGACGGGTAAAGATAAGTCAATTATCGAATGTAAGAAGAGGCTTGCTGCAGAATTCGAAATGAAGAACCTTGGAATGATGCACTACTTTCTAGGTCTTGAAGTATGGCAACATTCAGATGAGATTTTTCTAAATCAAGGAAAGTATATTGTTGACATCTTGAAAAGATTTGGAATGCTAGATTGCAAAGCTATGACCACTCCAATGACTACTAGTTTGAAGCTATTGAATGATGACACCTCAGAAGCTATTGATGTCACACTATATAGACAGATCATTGGTTTGTTGATGTACGTCACCAATACTAGACCAGATATATGTTTTGCAGTAAACACACTAAGTCAGTACATGGTGAATCCTAAACACGTTCATCTAATTGGTGCAAAGCATGTGATGAGGTATCTAAAGGGAACTTTAGATTATGGGCTCAGATATACACTGAGTGGAGAGATCAAGTTGCATGATATGCAGATTCAGATTGGGGTGGAAGTGCCAAAGATAGGAAGAGTACATCGGGATGCTGTTTCAGTTTGGGATCTGGCATGATCTCTTGGTTCAGTAGAAAGCAGACCAATATTGCACTTAGCACAACTGAGGCAGAATATATTGCAACATGTTCAGCCTGCAGTGAAGCAGTATGGCTTCAAAAGATGTTGTCAGGGCTATTCGATGCAGAGATAGATGCCACTGATATCCTTTGTGATAATGAGAGTTGTATCAAGATGACAGAGAATCCCATATTTCATGATAAGTCGAAACACATTGAGATCAAATATCATTTCATACGGGACATGGTGCAAAATGGAGCTGTAAAGCTCAAATATGTTCCCACTGAGGAACAAGTAGCAGATGTGTTGACTAAGCCTCTGGCTCGTGTAAAGTTTGAATACTTTCGAGACAAGCTTGGTCTGGTCCGAAAGGACCTCTCTCGAAAGAGGGAGTGACAACAGATGTTGGATGCAGTGGTGAGTAGGTCAGTCTAGGGGAGGGTACGTCTAGCTAGGCTTGTTTGGCCCGAAAGGGTTTGTAAGCCAGACTAAAGACCTATCGATCCTAGGGGGATTAGTATGTCTGGCTAGGCTTGTTTGGCTCGAAAGGGTTAGTAAGCCAGACATGGCTTGTTTGGTCCCCAGGGAGATCCATCTGTCTAACTAGGCTTGTTTGGCTCGAAAGAGTTAGTAAGTTAGACAAAATGCCTGGATGGATCTACCAGATAACTCACTGTGATGCTGCTCCGAAGAAGATGAAGGGCAAGATGTATCCTCAATATTGCTATACTGTTGATTGTTGATGATTGCTGAAAAGCTTGATAGATGTTTCAGTATTTCTATACTAATTGTTGATGACTGCTGAGATGCTAGATGGTTGTTACAATATTGCTATACTGTTGATTGTTGCTGACTGCTGAAAAACTTGATAGATGTTTTAGTATTGATATACTAATTGTTGATGACTGCTGAGATGCTTGATACAGTATTGCTATACTGTTAGTTGTTGATGATTGCTTAATAGCTTTGATGATTGTTGAGGTCGGATGAGATGCTTGATGATTGCTACAGATACTGTTAGTAGTTGATTGTTGATGATTGCTTGAGATGATGACGGTTGTTAAAACTATTATGCTCGATGACTAATTGAGTCTGTATCAGTAATTATACACTGATGATTATAGCCACACATTATTTCAGTACTCATCTACTCATAATTATATCGATCTCATAATTATATCGATGTTCCAGCATCTCTATGCTGATTATGTAGATAATGCTCTAGCATAAGTTATGGTTGGGTTTTTAGCACTAACAAGCAAATGATGATTGTTGATGTTGTCAATATCCTTACACTGATATTGCAGATAATAGAAATAAAGAAGATTCGGTATTTACATACTGATGTGATAGAAGAAGATTCAGTATTCACACATTGATGTTACGGAAGAAGGCTCAAAAGTTGACTCAAGTAGAAGACAAATGAAAGATGATTGAAGTTGTACGAAAGACAAAGAAGAAGATCTAGAAGATGGCAAAGATAAATAGAAGATGTTCAAGAATGTACGAGAGACAAATACTACAAGAAGAAGATCTAGAAGATGGCAAAGACAAAACGAAGATGTTCGAGAATATACAAAAGACGAAGACTATAAGATGAAGATTACAAAAGATGTTCCAGCTAAGATCGATGATGAAGATGTTAGAAAAGTGTTCCAAAACTTCCTATGACATATAGAGTCTCACCAGACAGTTTTACAGTTGTAGTAGCAGATGTTAAATATCTTCCTAGTTAAGAGGGAGTGTTATTTTATTGTAACTTCGGAAGATATTCCAAGTAATATTGTATTCTTCCCTAGGGAGATGAGTTTGGTCTTGTCAAAGTCATTAAAAGAAGCAATGTAAATCTCCGGATGTAAGTCGGGTCATTAGTACCCAAGTGTCGTTATAATAAATACTATTTGTAATGTCTAGTTGGACAAGTCGGCCCTGGGAGCTAGTGAAGTCGGCCCCACTAAGTTAAAGGTCAAGTCAACAAAAGAATATAAATAGGAGGTGCCTCCCTTCATTTGTGCTCACTTACTCATGCTGTTCTTAGCAAGAGAGAGAAGTGGTAGCGCAATAGAAAGAAGGAGGAAGCTATTGTCTGAGTTTTACACTGTACTTGTTGAGTTCTATGATGAGGAAGTTTTGCGGGGTTTTCTCTATTGTGGTTTCCTCGAGGAATATATCTGTGTTCTTGTGTTCTTATGTTTTTGTGCATGTTGTTCTTTCAGTGATCTTCTAGTGGCTAATTGTTTAAAGATATCATCTAAACAATTTTAAAGAAATTTCAACACCTCCATGCCTAAATAGTAATGCATCAACCCAAGGTCAGTCATCTCAAACTCTGAAGCAAGATCTTTCTTACACGCTGTAATTTCCCCTTCCGAGTAGTCACCTCGAGCGACTCATTAGCCTATCCAGTTCCCGTAGGCTATAGTTGTAAAAAAGGGAGTTAATTAATTATTGATGTCACCTAGGCCAAAAAGATTTTATGAAGTGGCATTAGTAATTGATTTATCTAAAGTGACTTTATAAAAGTCACTTCATGATAAATTGAGCGGAAAAATTGAAGTTAAGTCATAAAGTGCTCAATTTAAAAATTAAAAGGTGGGATTAAGGATTTTTCTCCATGAAGTCACTTTATTAAATTTTAAATGGAGAAAAGCCAAGGGAAGTCGAAAAGTCACTAAAAGAGGGGAGAGTGAAATTATAAAAAGGAAAATGAGAGCTCATTCTCTCATTCTTGTCTATTTGCAATTCATAAAAAGAGCTCTTGAGTAAAAGCTTCTCTTGGATGAAAACCCTAGAGGAGGAGAATTGTTTCGGCAGTGAGAAAATCTGCCCTAGCCATCCATTGAGGAGGAATCACCATAGATTTCTCACTTGTTCTTCAATGCCATCAAAGGATTTTCGAATGCTTGTTCCAGATTTGAGTTTACAGTATCATTTCATTGGGTTATTGACTGACTCTTGAGGGCGCACTTGGGAAAAGAGAGTCTTCACCATTGAGGGCGCATTTGTGAAGGGAAATCACCTAGAGGGAGGATGCATTGATGGTTTGGCATACCCAGTTACAGAGGGCGTAGTTGCAGTCTGTATGATTGCACAGGGGTAGACACACCACTTCATTCTACCACTATAGCAGAGGAAAAACATGGTAACTGCTGTGATATCATTGTTGGATTTATTTTCTAAGTTTATTCACTCCCCAGTTCTCAAGCAAAGGAAGGAAATTGTTGTATCTTTCCCAATATCTGCATATTACTTCACAGGAGCAGAACCCACAGTCAAGAAGAGCACAAATCTGATCTAGGGGACATTCTTAAGAGTTTTGGATTTGCTACATCACTGCTGGGTGCACCTTTTGCAGGTTAAGGACCATTTTGTCAAAAGACACTATATTTATCTCCTCAACCGTGGGTGTACATTCCTATAACGCTGCCAACATTTCCAGGCATGTATTTTTGGTTTTAAATAAAAGAAAACAACTCTGAATTGTTTATTTCCAAGTCTGATATTTGGCATTGACTGTCCCTCAAATCACTTTAATTTCTTGTTATAATGCTCTCTGTTTATGAATGAAATTCCGCGCATATATTACTACTTAAACACTCTTTAAACATATCAGAAAACTAGTTAAACAAGACACCATACACACTAATTTATGGGAAGGAAACTACAGCAGTAAGGGCACCAACTGTTTGACAAAATTCCCAAGCCAAACTGCCTCAGCATAAGTTACAACAGTGCTAATATAAAGTGGAATAAATCCAGTGGGTGTATTTTGGATGGGTAATTGATGAACATAAAGACATAAAAGGTCCCATGGAACTTACTTCACGTGATTAAATTGTTAAATTTTACCTAGGAAGTGTTCCCCTAAGTGACATTTACCTGAGTCACTAGGAAAAGGGGAAAAGTCACTTGGACTTTATATTAATGACTTGAGATGAACATTAATTGCACTTGGGAAAAGTTATTTTAATCACAACCACTCATCTAGACTAATATGAGCCCTAGAATTAGATGGCTTTTCACTCACCATAATTTTTTCACCAAAAGGGAAAGTTTCCAAGTGAAGAGGCACTTTTGCATTTGAGAGAGAAGAGAGAGCCATTTTCTGAGAAAGAGGAGAAAACACCAGCAACAACAAGTTTTTTCTCTTGGCACGCATTTTGAGGAAAGGACAACAGCAAGAGAGGGCATGGAAATCAAGGAGAGGACATCAACATTTATTGCTGGTCCATACAGTATGGTTTCCAGTACATTAGGCACGATTTTCGAGAATATATATATTTGTTTTGTGCACAGATTTGGGTATCTGTACAGATAGTTTGTCCGTAAAGTGGCACGGAAATCGAGGCAGAAAACAAAAAATTTATCAGTTTGATTTTTTCTGTTAAGCACGAAAAACAAGGGAGCAAATTTTCATTCGGTTGAGATAAGTTGGTCTGAAAATTTTTATGAGTATTGCTGTAATTTATTTTCCTGAAAATAAAAATTTATCTCACAGGTTTTCCCTGGAGGTTGGGGTTTTTCGTGGGTCATTGGACCAAAAATATCGTGTCTGAAATTTCAGGGTTGAATGTGTTTATTTGCTGTTGGTGAAAATGTTGTAGAAGCTTTTCTTGTGTTTCCGTCCTATGTTGTTTATGAGAAAAAATCTAATTTGCAGCAGTAAAACAAATTGTGTTGGGCATTAAACAATGTTTTAAAACGGAGTTGGAAACTGGGTTGGGAAAGTGCAGAAAAATCTACATGGTATCAGAGCCTTGTTATAAGGAGGACAGATTTATACACGGTGAAAAATGTTAGACTTCAGTGATTTCTTTTGACAGTGGGCAACACCTTGTTGAAACTTGAACTTTGCAGAGATAATGGCTACTGGACTTAGGATGGAGGATATGATTGATGGGGTTGGGAATTTTGTCCCATGGAAAGCTAGGATAGTGCTGATATTGGAGGAGAATGAGTTGTAGGATGAAGTGGTTCATAACACTACAACAATTCCTATTGTTGTTCCCCCTTCCATTGATGCAGCAACACTTATCGCCTTCAACAAGGACATAAAAATTAGAAGAATAATCCTAGATGCAGTTAAAGATCATGTGATTCCTCACATCTCGAGTAAGACCCATGCATTTCAGATGTGGGATGCTTTGACTAGCTTGTTTCAAAGCTCAAACGAGAATAGGAAGATGGTTTTGAGGGAGAAGTTGAAAAGTATCAAGATGGTCAAATGCGAGGTTGTGATATCTTACCTTACTAGGATTTCTCAGGTGAGAGATGAGCTTGTAGCAGTGGAGGAGGTTGTTCCTAATGTAGAGCTAGTGCGGACAACTATGAATGGGGTTTCAAAGCCTTGTGCTGTGTTTGTGGAGGCTTTGGTAGCTAGGGAGAACTTACCTACATGGGACAGGATATGTGATGATTTTGTTCAGGAGGAAACTAGGAGGGGTCTTGTGCAAGGCAATGCTTCTACTAGTAGGGAGGATGAGGAGGATGTGGCTTTGACAACAAAGGGGAAGAAGAAGTTCAAGAAGGGTGGGGCCAAGCAGCAGGATGGGCAGAAGAAGGATTTGAGCACTGTGAAGTGCTTTGCTTGTCAGAAGATGGGGCAGTATGCTGTGCAGTGTCCACAGAAGAAGAAGAAGAAGCAGTTGTTGATGTATTTGTAACTTCGGAATGTATTCACTTGTATATTTTTTATTGTATTTCATTGTACCTCGACGAAGATGTTTGTTCCTCTGATCAGGAGAGTCATTAATATAATAAAGTCAATTTAAGTCATTCAAGTTAACCCTCAATTGTAAGTCGGGGCAATAGACCCCACAATTGAGTCATATTAGGATTATTAGACTCTCCTAGTGAAGTTGGCCCTATAGAGTAATTGTCAAGTGGAAAACAAGTATAAATAGAGAGTGAGATTCTCTATTTGACACATACACTCACTCAACATTAGCGTATGAGTGAGAGAGGAGTAGCTCTCACAAGTGAGAGAGAGAACAACTATCAGAGATCATCTTTGTACTTTTGGGTTTTACTTTTGCTATTGGTGCTCATTCTATCTCTGAGGAAGTTGCGGGGTTTTCTCCTTTATGGTTTCCCCGAGGAAAATTCAGTGTCTCTTGTCTCTTGTGATTATTGTTGTGCATGTTATTCTCTCATATAAGATCCTAGATCATATTGATTAAACGATAAAAATCTAACATGGTATCAGAGCTAACCTGAGAAGAAGGCACTGTGCAGCTGCGGGAACTAGGGCTTCCTAGTTGAAGGTGTTCTCTCCACAGATCATCAAGCAAGGAGGGCTAGGCTAACACACCTCACTAGGGCACGTTTATTGGTGGTATCAGTTTCTGTATTAGAGAAGTTTCATTGTACAGTCGAAATATAGTTGCAATGGCAGCTAATGAAAATTAGGGTTTCATGCCTGAAAGCCTTAGAAGACTGAATTTAGTAATCCTAGAACTTTCGCTACAACACGAGATTGGAGACGGCTCAGAAGCCGAAATTTTTACAGGCCGAAGAAAAATTCATGCTGTACACTGTGTAAAAATTTCAGCCTCAGATTAGCTATACTTCAAGAGATATGGTTCATCCAAATCAGGGTTCCATCTTCCTCAAGAATATAGTCATAAACAGGTGACCTAGGGAGATTTGCTATATCTCGGGCTAGAAAGGTCCAAACGAAATTGCGTAAGATGTTGCAGGTAGGGCATGGACTGTAGTTTCTGTGGTAAGTTTTTCAGACCTCGAATGTGAAAGAATGACACGTGAAAGTCCGTACAAGTTCGCTATGCTGAACAATCCCCAAAACAGTCACCTTGGGAAACTCCGCTTAAGTCCCACTTGGAGAATCCATTTTTGCTCTAACCTGTGGGGTTGGAAACAAGACTTATCAGGCTATCACAGTGAGAAGTGTTGTCTGCCGATTGCACACCAGTAGTAGAAATCAATTGAAAGCTGTCTCCTCACTTGAGAAAGTGGGAGAGGTGTGACCTTGGGGGCAAGCACAGAGCCAGGTATTGTCACCTACTCCTAGCTCCGCCGTTTAGGCTAATTCCTAACGAAGCCAAGGGGGGTAGTCTTTAACAAAGAGTTTTCTATGGCTCAATGTTTAAGTTAAGTTTTAGATGTTTTGGATGCGGATGGGTGTTGTTTAGGAGTTATTGTGATTTAAAATGATTTAATATTAAGGAGATGATGATTAATCAAAGCAATCCACGTTGCTAACAAGAGATCACACAGATAAGCAAAGATTCCAGACTTAAACTTAAGCATTCAAATATAATCAATTGAAATAGACCATAGGCAGTTGATCAAGATAGAAAATTAATCAAATATAACAAAGGACCAGTGTCTTATGGAGTCAAAATAAATGCGTGAAATAAAGTCTAGGAATTAAGCTAGTGAGTATTAGGTTTTGCAAGTGCTCTTGGTAGATTTTAAGAGTTTTTAATAGTGGTCTTGCTTAGGGTGTCAACAAAGGTTTGTCAAAGCCGGGAGACTCTTCTAAGTTCCCTCCGTTGAAGACATGTCGGGCCCGCCCAGTATCCTAGGCTGGTATCGCCAAGATTGACCAGCTAGTCGAGAATCTAAGACATCGGGAAGTTCCGGCCCCTCTATTAGGAAGTACTTTGGAAGAATCCCTACAACGCCGGTGCGTTGGTTACAGGTGTTTAAGTATTATTTAATTACTCTTGTAGGGTTTAAAGATCCATTGCCGTTTCTGGGTATTCCGATCTGAGATCGGTCAGAGCATACTTCGGCAAGGAGGGAAGGGAGTTAATTAATTAAAGGGGTGTGTGTGTTGAAGGTTTTATTATATTAATTAATTAGACTCTCCTACAGAGAGCGCTCTTGACCTTGTCTTATGACGAAGGTTCAAGAGTCTTATCTAATCTATATGAGACTAATGCAAGGATGATGCAAGTACTAAAATGCTCCCCAATAGAGAGTGCTCTTGACTTGTGTTCCTACAAGTTCGAGAGTCTTACTTAAGAGTTAATTGATTAAACAAATGTGAACAAGAAGCAAAGATGAGTTATTAAACTCTCCGACAGAGAGCACTCTTGATTCACCTTATGGTGTGATTCAAGAGATTTAAGCAGTTGATTTACTTAGAAAGATAAACAATTTGAAAGAGTAATCAACTTAATTAAAGAATTAGAAGTGATGGATTAACAATTAATATTTTAAGAATAAGATGCAAATAATGATGAAGACAAGTGAATCTAACCTAAGCATACACAAGTAGACACAACACAAGCCTCCCTAAATGGGGGAGGATGAGAGTGGGGACTTAAAAACCCCACTCAAACACAAGATCTTTATTAAAATTTATACAATGTGCCTTAAGGATTTTAATCCTTGAAAGGATTTTTTAAAAGAAAGCAAAACAACTCTACTGATATTAGGACTTGTGTAAAAAGGAGAGTGCTTTTACTTTTACTTGGAGATCTTTCTGAAACCTGTGAAAAGGGAAAAGAGAAGAGGTTTGAAAAAGAGCCAAAAGAGCAAAGAAAAAGAGGGCTGAAACAAAAGAAGATGAAGGAAAGAAGGCGAGAAAACAAAGAGAGGGTCATAACCAAAGAAAGGGAGGAATAGGGAAGCCAACTATGAAGCTAAAGGAGGACAAAAATTGAAGAAAACGGGGCAGCAAAAGAGAAAACAAATGGTTGTCATAAAAATTATAAAACAGGACAGCGAACAAAAAGTGGAAGAAAAGGCCAATAACAAGGTTGAAGAAGGCCCAAAAACTAGGGCAAAAAGAGGCAAAAAAGGAAAGAAGACTAGGGCACACTAGGGCTGTCCAAAAAGAAGAAATAAGGTGGTAAATGAGAGAAAAAACAGGCCAACGATGATAGACATTAAATTTTTATTGGTGGACTCAGCAAGTCCATTGCCCTGTGGGTAATAATCAGATGAGTGGGATAGGATAATGCCATACTTGAAACATAAGTCATTTACTGCTTCTGAACTAAAGGCTTTGGCATTATCGGTTGTTATCTTAAGGGGAGTTCTGAATCTGGTGATGATTCTTTCCTCGATGAAGTCAATAACAACCTTCTCGGTGGCGGTTTAGTGGGTATAGCCTCTACCCACTTGGTGAAGTAATCAGTTGCTGTGAGAATCCAGCAAAAACCATTGTTGGAGTTATCCTTGAATTTTCTAATAAAATCAAGCCCCCACTGCTGAAAATGGGCAAGGATGACAACCGGAGTAAGGGGAAGAGCTGCCAACTTCTGCTTCCCAGTGAAAAGCCGACATTCTTGGCAACACTTGACATGCTTGTGAGCATCCGAAAAAATGGTTGGCTAGTAATATCCAGCTCTCAGAATTTTGTGGGTAGTTGTATTTGTTGCATAATGGCCTCCACAAAATCCTGAGTGAAACTCTGCTAAAATCTTCTTAGAATCCTGCTCGTTGATGCACCTAAGTATGATACCATCTGGGTTCCTCCAACCCAGACCCTCTTGGGTAAGGCAATACCTAGTGGTCTTAAGTCTCAAAGCCCTACACTTGTGTCCTTTGAGGTGATCCGGGCAAGTGAGATGGAGAAGAAAGAAAATGATGTCTGAATACCAATGGTTGTCAAGGTTTTGAAGGGCAGGAGTCATGGGAGGCTGAGGGATGTCATTTTCTGCAATCATCTCAATGGCTTCTTCGTTCTTTTGAGTAAGCATTCTTGCCAGGCCTTGTCCCTTGATTAATTTAGTGGGCTTTATCTCAAGGTCATATTCTTGGATCTTGGATACCCATGTACCCGTCACTCCTTAACAATCCTTTTGAGAAAGGATATCCTTAACCGCAGTGTGGGGAACATATCCGATAACCTTGGAATACCCGATATAAGTCCTAAAATGTTTTAAAGATTTAATCAAGGCATAAGCTTGCTTCTCCATGATGGTATATTTTAGCTCGGAATTCTACAAGGCTCTACTCATGAATGCTATAGGTTGCTCAAACCCTTCAATGTTCTTTTGGAGCAACACACTTGCAATAGTGTCTTCAAAAGCAAATGAGAAGATCATGAAATCCTTCGCGTAGTCTGGGCTGACTAAGACTGGAAACCTGGTAATGGCATTCTTTATCGAATCAAAGGCTTTCCTTCCTTCAATGGTCCACACAAACTTGGCATTTTTCTTGAGTAAAGCCTGCATGGGTTTCATTAATTCGGCCAAGTTTGGAATGAATCTTCTGACAAAATTGATATGACCATTAAATGACTGAAGGGCCTCTACTCTTTCAGGATCAATTTTGACACCGTCTTTGTTGATGATATGTCCTAAGAGTTTTCCCTCTTCTATGCCTAACACCGACTTAGCCGGATTCAACGAAATGCCATACTTCCTACACCGCTCGAAAATCTGCCTGAGATGACCGACATGGCTGGATCTTTCCTTTGAAAAAACAGTGAGATCATCTTGGTAGATCTCAATGATTTTTCCAATCAACTCCTTGAAAGCATAATCCATGGCCCTTTGGAAAGTAGCTCCTGCGTTTAAAAGGCCAAAGGGCATTCTCAGATACTCAAAAGTGCCCCAAGGAGTTGTGAAGGTGGTCTTATGCCTATCTTCCTCTTGAATGACTACTTGATTATAGCCCGAAAAACCATCCAGCATTGACATCATGCTCGATCCAGTGACCTGTTGGAGGAGGGTCTCCATGTTGGGGAGGGGGTAATTGTCCTTCTGACATGCTATGTTTAGATTCCTAAAATCTATACATATTCTTATGCTCCCTTTCTTCTTTCTAACTACGACTAAGTTAGAGCACCACATAGAATGTCTAGTAGGAGCTATTATTCCTGCTACTAGCATTTTTTCTAACTCCTTTTTAATGATTGGTGCTAACTTAGGATTTATTTGCCTAAGTTTTTGTCTGAAAGGTTGGCCTTTTTGACATTCCGGCTTTAGGGGAATAGTATGTTGAAATACATCTTCCCTATAAGCTTTGAGCTTGTTGTAAGTAAAGGCAAATACATCCCTATACTCTTTGACCAAGTTTATGAGGTTATTCCTTTCTTTTTCAGAAGTACCTTTTCCAATTTTTATAATTTTAGGTTCTGTTTCCGTCCCAATGTTGACCTCAATGTAATCTCTAGGTTTCATTTGCTCAACATTGCTTTTTCTTCTATCCTGTCTGTCAAAAATGTTTTCTAAGGCAACTAGACCACGTGGGACAGGATTGTTAAACTGGTCACCTTCTCCATAATATTCTTTGTTTTCTTCCTGATCATTTACTTTAAAATTAAGGAATTCATCGACATTATGAATGAATCTCAAAATTTGTTCATCGTCTTTGAAGACCTGCCAATGTTCAACATTATCAGGAACATAAGGTCTGAAGTTAATCTCTAAAGGACAATCCCCCTCTAACATCTCATCCGATGGCTGAACTGTTGACGCTGAAACTGCAAGCTTGTCGGAGGCACTATTCTGATCTCTAGGGACTGCTTCTATGTTAAGGGCATCAAAGTATTCCATTGTATCCCAGATTGCATTTCTATATTTCTTAAGTCTTTGACACTTGCATGCAAACTGACCCTTAACTTGTTGGACAATTAAATTAGAGTCCCCTTTAATATCAAGCAACTTAATCCCCATGTCCTTGGCAATCTCAATGCCCAGTAGAAGTGCCTCATACTCCACCACATTGTTAGTTGCTTCGAATTCCAATCTGAAAGCAAAGTTGAAAAGCTTACCCTCTGGTGAAACAATGACAACACTAGCCCCCTTGCCCGTTTTAGAGTAAGCACCATCAAAATTCATTTTCCACAACTCACTAAGTTTTTCGGTCTTCATCTCTTCTTGGATGGGTTCCAAGAAGGTGGAGTTGATTTGAGAGGAACCATTTTCATCAGTGTGGTAAGCATACTCATTCATTGGTTTTTTAGGGTTTTCAACATGGTGTCTTTTTCCTTTCTCGGAATACAATTTAACAAGTGAAAACTCTGACGCTGGTATGGTGGCATAGGTCCAATCCATCTGGATTGATCCTCCCAAAGTGGCACCCCATTTCCTAGAAAGCAACATACCCCATTTGTCTGGAACATCAATAACCAGAATGTCCATTGTGATTTGGATATCTAGATACTTGGCCAATTTGACTAATTGGTTTTCAATCATCCCTTCAACCTTAACCGGTCTAGAGTCCATGGCACATACATTCTGATACGGCCTTGTGGTTCTCAAGTCAAGCTGCTGCATGATTTTTTTGGTCATGATGCTGGAACTAGATCCGGAGTCTAACATACAATTGTGTAGAAGAAGATCACCCATCATCGATGATACGTAAAAAGGGGGATGATCTTCTTTTCTTGGGTCCCTAGTATGTAGAACTATAGGTGGGTCGGCAAAGGCATTATTTGAAGTTTGCTCCACGGTATCAAAAAAGGTGACCTTTTTAGGGGTAAGGGGCTTTATAGAATTTGAAGGACTTTCTTTGGGTTGAGAATCAACATTACTCGGAGGGTCAAGGATTTTCAAAAGTCTCTCTCTTTGGCTAGGGATTTTAAATAATTCAAGGACCGGAACAGGGACTTTTGTATTCGCTAGCCAATTACCTAAGTCAAAACTTAAATCAACAATTTCTTTAGTTTCTACTTCTTTGGGAGGATTAGGAGCTGTTACCTTAGGAATATTATGTGCAGCAGACCCCTTTCTTTGATAAGTTATCCCTTTGAAGTTCTGCGTGTTGTTGATCTGCTCGGCTGAAGGCATCTCGCCATAATACTGAGTCAAGTTGTCCACTTTCTTTTCATACTGATTGGTCTGTGGCCAATTTCCTATGGGGATGTTAGGGATGTCATCTATGTTGTTGATAAAATCATGCTCGCTTGTCGACGTATTCGGACCACAACCTTCAGGGTGACCATGCTCCTGAACATAGCAGGCATAGTGGCAGCCAGATTCCTCATGGAAATCTCTGCATGCTCTGCAAAATGGTTTATACTGCTCAACCATGTTAGCGGCCTCAAGCTGATGAGGAGGCCTTTGCTCATGGTTGGGATTCTTTCTCTGCCATGTTGGCTTGGCAGGAAAGGTTCTAGGAGCAGGCTAAGTTTGAGTTCTTTCCATTGTTATTACCCTATTCTGAATTTCCTTCAACTGCGCTAAATGTTTCTGTTCTTCCTCCTCAATATTCTTCTTCATCTCCCTTTTCATTTCGATTATCTGTTTTTCATAGGCATCCTTCATAGCTGATAAAGGATCCTTGTCTCTAGGTTCACTAATTTTCAAAGGGGTTGAAGCTCTTGAATAACCCTGGAGGTTAGATTCACCAGATGACTGCATATTCTTATCAATTTTGACGGCCAAACCTTGAGCTAGAAGTAAAGTAGCCGGCTCCTTATCTCTAATCTGGTATTGGATTTTACCACTTAAAGCTTCGATGTAATAGTCCAAAATAGAAGCTGCTGGAGGAGAGTAAGTGGTAGGGATGGAATTTGCTAATTCAGTGAACCTGTTGTTGAATTCGTCCATTGTTTCAGTTTCGGATTTCTTTATGCTGGTGCCGCTACTAGATGTCTAGGCTCCTTTTTGCTGCCAAACTTTCCAAGGAAAGCAGTCTTGAAGTCCGCTAAGGTGGTGAAAGAGTTGTCTGGCAAATTGTCATACCAGTTGCCAATCTTGCCGTCCAAAGAGAAGGCAAACAAAGTCATGTATACATCTTTGTGCCTGTCAGTACCCCTGACATGGGCGCCACAGTGTCTGAAATTCCTGATGTGTTGCTCAGTAGATACGAAGGCATCAGTGCCATTATACGTCGTAAGTTTGTCGATAGCTTTGTCAAGGATGTCATGGGGATGACCTGCTATCTGAGCAAAGTTGAGTTGAGTAAAGAACTCACCCATTGTGTCAAGGAAACAGTTATTGCTTTGTAAATTTTCTAGATTTTCTGGAAATAAAAGATGGATGTCTGAAACAGACTCAGATCCAAGTTATGCAAGGATCCTACGAGAAGCTAGTTTGTTCAGTCTCCTCCTATAGACCTTTTCAGGGTCAGGGATGAAATCGAACAAACCCTCAGAGTTTCTTGTAGTGGAATACCTTGAGGTGTTAACTGACAGTGGAGTCGCCAGGTGGACTTAAGTCTAATTTCGGAGAGTGATTGGACTAAAAATCTACCAAAAAAGGTGAAAATGGTAAAAACTAAAAGAAACAAAGGTCGTCCAGGAACAAAAAGATTTGTCCCCGGCAATGGTGCCAAAAGATGTTGTCCACCGATTGCACACCAGCAACAAAAATCAATTGAAAGCTGTCTCCTCACTTGAGAAAGTGGGAGAGGTGTGACCTTGGGGGCAAGCACAAAGCCAGGTACTGTCACCTACTCCTAGCTCCTCTGTTTAGGCTAACTCCTAACAAAGCCAAGGGGGGTAGTCCCTAACAAAGAATTTTCTATGGCTCAATGTTTAAGTTAAGTTTTAGATGTTTTGGATGCAGATGGGTGTTGTTTAGGAGTTATTGTGATTTAAAATGATTTAATATTAAGGGGATGATGATTAATCAAAGCAATCCACGTTGCTAACAAGAGATCACACAGATAAGCAAAGATTCCAGACTTACAACTTAAGCATTCAAATATAATCAATTGAAATAAACCATAGACAGTTGATCAAGATAGAAAATTAATCAAATATAACAAAGGACTAGTGCCTTATGGAGTTAAAATAAATGCGTGAAATAAAGTCCAGGAATTAAGCTAGTGAGTATTAGGTTTTGCAAGTGCTCTTGGTAGATTTTAAGAGTTTTTAATAGTGGTCTTGCTTAGGGTGTCAACAAAGGTTTGTCAAAGCTGGCAGATTCTTCTAAGTTCCCTCCATTGAAGACATGTCGGGCCCGCCTAGTATCCCAGGCTGGTATCGCCAAGATTGACCAGCGAGCCGAGAATGTAAGATAGCGGGAAGTTTCGGCCCCTCTACTAGGAAGTACTTTGGAAGAATCCCTACAACGCCGGTGCGTTGGTTACAGGTGTTTAAGTATTATTTGATTACTCTTGTAGGATTTAAAGATCCAGTGCCGTTTTTGGGTATTCTGATCTGGGATCGGTCAGAGCATACTCCGGCAAGGAGGGAAGGGAGTTAATTAATTAAAGGGGTGTATGTGTTGAAGGTTTTATTACATTAATTAATTAGACTCTCCGACAGAGAGCGCTCTTGACCTTGTCTTATGACGAAGGTTTAAGAGTCTTATCTAATCTATATGAGACTAATGCAAGGATGATGCAAGTACTAAGATGCTCCATGATAGAGAGTGCTATTGACTTGTGTTTCTGCAAGTTCAAGAGTCATACTTAAGAGTTAATTGATTAAACAAATGTGAACAAGAAGCAAAGATGAGTTATTAAACTCTCCGACAGAGAGCACTCTTGATCCACCTTATGGTGTGATTCAAGAGACTTAAGCAGTTGATTTACTTAGAAAGATAAACAATTTGAAAGAGTAATCAACTTAATTAAAGAATTAGAAGTGATGGATTAACAATTAATATTCTAAGAATAAGATGCAAATAATGATGAAGACAAGCGAATCTAACCTAAGCATACACAAGTAGACACAACACAAGCCTCCCCAAATGGGGGAGGATGAGAGTGGGGACTTCAAAACCCCACTCAAACACAAGATCTTTATTAAAATTTATACAGTGTGCCTTAAGGATTTTAATCCTTGAAATGACTTTTCAAAAGAAAGCAAAACAACTCTATTGATATTAGGACTTGTGTAAAAAGGAGAGTGCTTTTACTTTTACTTGGAGATCTTTCTGAAACCTGTGAAAAGGGAAAAGAGAAGAAGTTTGAAAGAGAGCCAAAAGAGCAAAGAAAAAGAGGGCTGAAACAAAAGAAGATGAGGGAAAGAAGGCGAGAAAACAAAGAGAGGGTCAAAACCAAAGAAAGGGAGGAATAGGGCAACCAACTATGAAGCTAAAGGAGGACAAAAATTGAAGAAAACGGGGCAGCGAAAGAGAAAACAAATGGCTCTCATAAAAATTACAAAATAGGACAGCGAACAAAAAGTGGAAGAAAATGCCAATAACAAGGTTGAAGAAGGCCCAAAAACTAGGGCAAAAAGAGGCAAAAAAGGAAAGAAGACTAGGGCACACTAGGGCTGTCCAAAAATAAGAAATAAGGTGGTAAATGAGAGAAAAAACGGGGCAGCGATGAAGAAGAGGTAATAAAGCGCAAAACAAAGTAACCTGTAGAAAGGGGATTAAGGAGAGGAAGAAGGAAGGTTTTTTGCAGCTTATTTCTTTAATTTATTACAAGTTTTCCCGCTTAACCTGTCATAAAGAGAGAAAAAACCAGCAAGCTATTTACCTGCAAAATGATGGGTTAAACAATAGAATATACTACAAAAATACACCTAGTATTTGAGCAAAATATAGGAACTTTGTGCTGCTTCAAATACTAACTAGATCTAAGAGAAAAAACACTTCCTAGATCTAGAAATGGAAGCAAGTAGATGCAAAAGATTTACTTTACAGATCAAGATACCACTTGCAAATATAATGGTAATGAAAGATTTTGTTTTTAGGGGTGAATATAAGAGATGGAACCACTTGGATCTTTGAATCTTTGAGGTCACCTGGATCTCAATCAGTATGCAGCTGCTAGAAACTTGTGCTTGACTCGGAGAAAAGGAGATGTAGCTTAGCTCAACCTTTTATTCGGTGCAATGGAGTGATCTGCAATCAAAAGACTTGTATGCTTGCCAAAAAGGGGGATTAGAACATGTACTATTTACTAATCTGTATAAAAAAAACATGAGATATAACTGAATAAGACAATGCTCTTATAGATTTCCGAAAGTAAATAAGTAAGTAGATAACTTGAAACTATAAATATCTAATCTTATGTGCTTATATAAGCCCTCTAAAACATTTATAAATACCCACAGATTACCAAACTAAGGAGAATTAAAAATTGTATCACCTCATTAATCACAGCACATGAATCCAGAATCCACACCACATGAGCCTCCAAAGCCTTTCTTTATTCAAAATGGTTGCATAAGAGCAACAAGTATTACAATAATTCACTAGAGGTTTTTTGCATCAATCATCCATTCAAATAGAGCTAAAGGAGCCTCTATTTATACAATGAGAGAGTGCTAAAACCCTAAAACCAGATTACATAACCTAACCGGCCTGGACACCAAATGGAGAACCCAAACCTAAAAATCAAGAGCTGGGAGTGAGGGGAGGCCTCCACCTAGGCAAGGCACCCCCACTCCAACCCTAGCCACTGAAATCAACCATCAACTGAGCCCACACGTGTGGAAGGCGCAACCAGGCTGGGGAGGGGCGTGAGCTGTGAAGGAGGTGTTTGGTGATGTAGGTAAACCACCTTTTAGGTTTGGCAGAAGTCCTTGCTAGGTTTGGGAAGGCCACTGATGATGCAAGCCTTAGTCTTCACCTTGATCAAATCACCGGACCAATGAATGCTCTCCATCTCATTTTTAGCTGGAGATGACATGTCTGCTAATTGATAATAAATTAATTGCTCACTTAATGCTAACTGAAGCTGAGTTATGATAACTCCAATCATCATAAAGGCCTAATGAGATGTCATTTAGCCTTTTATTTCGTTGAATTTGGATTAATTTGGAGAGTTTTAATTTTTACCAAAATAATCATTTTTTCCTCAAAACTGACTTTTTTGAGAAAAAAGGCATTATATGTCCGATTGATGATCCAAAAGTTGGTTCTAACTGGGTGGCCGATCAAGAATGATTTTTGGCTTAAGGTTAGAGCCTTCAATCATTGAATTCGGAGTCCGGATGATCGATTTATTACAAAAGGGTTTTTTTCCATTTAATTTATGGAAAAATTAGCCCAAAAAACTTAGGAAAAGTAATTAAAAATTTAAAAATTTAAAAAATAATTTTTTCCCCGTTCGAAAAAGAATTTTTCGAAATTTTTTTATATGTCCAGATGACTTAGGACATGACCATGTTCTACCTAAATAATGCCTAGTAGGTTTATAACACTCAGTTGGGCTCTAATAACCCCCCAAGGCCCAGAATTCAACATTGGGCATTCCAGCTTTGGAGGAATCGGGAGAAAACCTCGTCAATTATACTCGGCTGAAGGCAAAGCATAATTGTCAGGGGCAAAAAACTCCCTGGAATACCTTATTTGAGATTCTACGTCTCAGGAGACCGAACCACTCAACAAATATCCTACTAGCGCATTTTATTACAAACCCCGCGGGGCCATGGTCAAAATTTCTCAAATCAAAAACTGGCTAGCCAAGATTGGCTAGACATGCAGATGGATGAATTGATACACTGGAATTAGACTTTGAACAAGTCTGTCAACCGGCGGCTCCTCAGGTAACCCAACTATGGTACAAAAAAGTTGGTAACAAGAAGTTTCAGACTTTAAGGATCCGAAACTTCTGATATAGAAAAGAAGCAATATCAGTCATATTTGTAGAAGAAATTGGAAAACTAGGGCTTCCTGTTCCGAGAGCTTCCATCCACTATTTTCAGAAAATGAGTACATTGGACAACTCGCCTTGAAGAGGCCCATCTTTCTATCCAATAAGAAGTTTGAAATTCCAAGTTTTGAAAATTAGGGTTTCTCTAACAAACCCTAGATCAGCCAGGTCCACAACCAGGAAGGACACCTCAAATCGGTAAGATCTATTTTTTTGCTATTTACATTTGAGGTTCTCATTTCAAAATGACTAATCACACCAGCTTGATGACAAGCTTGGTGAAGCTGACAACTTCCAAGTATGGAAGTATAGGAACTCTGTGATCCTTGAAGAAATTGACTTAGATCAGTATTTCAGTAAAGAAGTTCTAAGAGCCAGAGGGAGATGAGGCTAAGGCTAGAGCCAAGAGAATCACTGCAGATTCTATTAAAGATCATCTCATCCCTCATGTGTCATCCTTGAAGACACCAAAAGGAAGTGTTCGTTGCTATGACGAAGCAATCGAAGAAGAATAAGATATTGTTATAACCACCTTGAATGGCCTCCCAGGATCATGGGATTCATTCATTCGAGGAATGTGTGCCAGAAGGAAGTGATTACCTTTAGCAAACTCTGGGAAGAGTGCACACAAAAAGAAGCTCGACTCATAATAAGAGAAGAGAAGATGGGAGCAACTAAAGATCAAGCTCTCACAATTCAAAGAAGATCCCTCAAGCGATGAGGAATATGAAGGACTCAATTCTTGAAGAACCTCTTGTCCATCTTAGCATTTGGATAAGAAATGATGATGTTATGAATGAAGAAGATGATGAAGCTGAAGGTTCAAGGAGTCTACCCACGAAACAAATAAAGATAAGTATTTGAATTGTCTTTTCTTATATATCTAATAGTTTATATGACATTGTTTAGTTGTGAAATGTATTATGCATGATAGAATGTCTGCATTAATGAACAATATACTACTAATATGCATGTTATGGGTAAGTAGCCTATAGTGCTGTACAACAGTCCATTGCTACTTATCTAGGATGAAACCTCTTTGCTGACATATTGGGATTAGTGCACAATCTCAATAATGTTATGGTAGAGATGGAAGGCATCTGGAAAGTTTCTGTGTATACAAGATATGGATGAATGTTGTATTGGCTAAAATAGTTGTATGATTATATCTTTATGCATAAGAATTTTCCATTATGAATATGCCTTATAAAATATTTCTAATCGTACAACTGGTGCATTTGACTTGTAGGAAATATCACGTACAATCACCTACAAGAAAACAAGGATAAGACTTGTTAGGAAGAACAAGTGACGACAGTTCAAGATTCACTCCAATAAACATAGATGAAGATGAACTTGAAGCTTCCATAGCAAAAGAAAAAGCTTCAGAAGAATATAAAATGAAGAATAGTATGACGAGACTTCAAGAGGCCTCAGACACACTCTAGTTATGTGATACTGATGAGCTACATCATTGATGTGGAGCCTTCTAGCTATGAAGAAGTAGAGAAGAAGAAAGGGAAGGAGACTATGATCAAAGAGTACAAGTTCAAGGAGAATGATGTCTAAGGGAAGTCCGTAGTGTATTTCATATGGATCTACAAGAGCCAACATGCAGTAGATGGCAACATCGTAGGATACAAGGCAAGATTCGTAGCACGAGGCTTCTTATAGAAAGAAGACATAGACTACGAAGAGACATTGGCACCACTGAGGAGTCAAGTATACATAGAAAAGCCACTGGGAGTTGAGACACATGATAGGCAGACTCATGTGTACAAATTAAAGTACTTGTACGAGCTCAGAAGGCACCCATGGGATAGAACATACAGTTACATAAGGAGCTTGAAGATCACTTAGAGTGATGAAGATCTTAACCTTTGCTACAAGATTGAAGATAAAATCCTATAGAGGATGACAAGCTCACAGATGGGTGCGAGAAGAACTTTTCAAACAAGGTTCAAGATAGAGGATCTTGGTATCCAGTGACCCTAGATGGATACATAGAATATTAGTAGCAGAGGAAGCTACTTGTCACTCGATTACAGAATGTTTCAATACATAGAGTACAAAAGGCTGAGGGAGAATGATGCTCCGCTTCAGAGAGAGTGACTGCAGAAGATCCTAAGGTTCGACATGGGACGACAAGATGAACAACTTACTGATGGCTCTAGGCTTTACTGGGAGTAAAGCGGATTCCAACTTTTACTTCAAGGTTGAAGGCAGAAGACCAGTGATGCTCCTGTTATATGTCGATGACCTGTTCTTGATAGGAAAAGATGAACTCTTTAAAGTTGCAAGAAGGAGACTTGCTGCCGAGTTCGAGATGAAGGACTTGGGTATGATGCACTACCTTCTAGGCATGGAGGTGTGGCAGAGTGCGGATGGAATATCCCTTAGACAACGGAAGTATGCAGTGGAGATCTTAAAGAGGTTCGGGATGATGGACTGCAAGGCCATGGTCACACCTATGGCATCGAACATGAAGCTATTGAGCAATGCTTCATCAGAGACGGTTGATGCCATGATGTATTGTTAAATGATTTGTTCATTGATGTTCCTGACGAATACAAGACCAAACATATGCTTTGTTGTGATCAACCTGAGCCAGTTCCTGACGGATCTGAGACATGCTCACCTGGTTGCAAAGCATGCAGTGAGGTACCAGGAGGGTACAGTTGAGTATGGACTCAAGTATGATACGAATCAGAAGACTAACTTGCATGGTTATGTTGATTTAGATTGGTAGTGCCACTGAGAAGAAGAGCACCTTCGGTTGCTTCTTCAGTTTTGTCACGTCCTCAACCCTTACTTGGCGGAGAGGACGTGACTAACATCTAACAACCAAGGCAAACTAAGCCCCATGAACATAACATAATAATGCATTTTATAAAAACATATAAATACACTGAAGCATAATGAAATGTACATGATATATACAGTGGAAGCAAATCATTCATTCAACACATTCATGCATTCAACATGTTCATGATAATTTCATAATAATTCATAAGCAAATACAGTTGCAGAACTTAAATACACAAGAATACTTATCTTTGAAAGAAGCTCGTCCCGCAACCAGCTATGTCGTTGTAGCGTTCCACCCAACTATAGGCCAGTGTGCTCTTTAATCTCTCAGCAACAGTGCCACCTTCGAGCTGGGCATGATCTTCCCCAAGGAATAAGGAACACTAGCAGACTTCACCCATAGCCAAGGATACAATTAAAATTTAGTCAAGTCAACACAGTTGGGTTTATCAGACTTACATAGGCAGTGGTTTACACTTAGCCAAATTCACATGAGACACAGCCAAGCCAACAGATGGGTTTATTAGGCTACCAGCCAAGCCATCCTTCCAGTTAGGTATATCAAACTGCCAAGGAGGTGGAAAGATTGACTGCTAAGCTAGTGAGCTCAACCCCAGAGCTACGAACACCCACACCGGATCTAGCCTGACTTCTAAACAATTACACACCCAACACAAGGAAGCATTCCCTTCTCTACTACACAGTCTCTTAGGCCATGCCTTCCCTTCTAGTGCTATTCAGGGTATGCAAGGAAGAAAACCAGCCTTCTAGATTGGTCAGTGAGGTTCTTTCACACACTAGGTTTATCAAGCAAGTCTAGACTCTATTTCCATTCCTTCAATCAATTCAAATGCCAAACGTGAATGCACACACAGTGATCTCAGTCCTGGTGTTACAGAGAAAACTTCCTATGGCTTGGGGTGTACCACAACAGACAGAGAAACCACAGAAATCAATCCCTTCCCAATATGCAAGAGAAATAAAACATCTAACACTAAAGGATCTCGAATCATACCTTATTCCGGACGGTTGAAGTAGATCCTCATTGAGCTTTTTCCAATCCCGCTTGCTTTAGCAATTTACTCTCAACAACAGTAAAAAAGGCAAGCATGCTATATAATATAGTGTTAGGCCTACTGTAGCATATATAATCAATAATGCATAAGCAATTAAATGCATCCATGGATTCAATATTTATTTAAATGCACATCATTGGATAGGAAAAGATATTTCTTTTAATAAAATCAGAGATTACATAAGTGACAACCTCTGTCGGCACATCTGCGAACCGGAGAAACCGAGTCCTCCACCTGGGCCTCCACCACCTCAATCCTCCATCTCTCGATAGCAAGCTCACAAACAAAGGAAAGCTTGGGAAGAACACAAAGTACTCCAAGGGACAAAGAGATGCAGACTCAAGGACAAGGAAGCTACGACAACAATGGACTATAGTTTTCTTGCTCTTCAATTCCTCCCCTTCAATGTATCCAAGGGATTCCTTATATAGTGCTTCAATGGGGTAATGGAAGGTCAAATCCGAGCGATTTCGAGGCATATGGAAGGCCAAGAGCCAAGTAACTCGGATCCATATCAAGGAAAACTTCAAAAGTATTTGGACTTATGAACACATCCCGATGTATGCGGGTTTAAGGATAATATCCGCGTATATACATGAGAAAGGGATTAAAAGTCGTGTACAACAAATAATAGGTGTTTTTAGGGATGATCTTGGAAACATCAAAGGTACAATAATGGTCCATGGGGTCCAGAGAGTCTGCAGAGGGACAGGGAAGGCCATAAAAGTGTGATCAACCATGTGTGGTAAAATCAGCTGTAACAGATGCACCCTAATGTGTGAGGTCAGAGGGGTAACATGATGGCCGGAATACATTATAAATCCATCCCAGAAGTGGAGTGATGAAGAACTGGAAGAACCAACCATCCATCAGTATAGTACAATAATCAATCTCTGCATATGACTGCAAATACATATAGCAGTCCCGGATACATAAGAGTACAATGGCCATGAATAGGCATGATACAAAATATAACGTGTGGTCATCGCCATGTACAATATATAATAGATCAGAATCTCCATGATGAAGATATACAAAGGATCAAGATCTCCATGAAAGCTGAAGATATACAATAGATCAAGATCTCCATAATGGCTGAAGATATCTGACATACATTGGAATCAAGTCACGAGAGCTGAAATCTCATGAACACTGGCACGATCAAGGAGGTAGCATTAGTAGAATGCTACCAATCTGGAAAGTCTTCTACACCAACCGCTACGAGTACATGTCCTACTATGTGAATAGAGGTGTCGAGGTCGAACATAGTAGTTCATCGTCTGATTACCGGTCATTGATGTATACCGTTAACAAACGCGAGATCACCCACCGATAATGAAAATTGGAATCAAGGTACTAGAGTGCAATCTAACAAGTGTGAATAGATGTATTGAGGTTGAACACTTGAAAGAATCCATCGATCAGGGGACATTGATGTATTCCCAAAACTGTCGATGGCAAGAGAACCTACCACTGATGACTGTAAGTCTCAAGGCACTCAAATGACTCTAGACTCCTATCCCATAATAAATGATCTGAAGTCGATGGGATGGAATCCGCTGGAAGGAGGGCATTAAGGCATCCTCCATCAACCAACATGAGGTACTCAGCAACGCTGTATAATGTGGAAGGACTTGAACAAGATGTGCACGAACCAGTAATAGTACCGAGAATGGTCGACATGCAAAGTCAAGACAACTGAGGAATGGCCGACTAAGGTTTCAACTTCCTTCGAACAAGAGCATAAAGGCGAATGGTGACTGAATGTAGGCAGCATAGACTCAATATGCAAAATGGGACATCTCTGTGAAGTAGGAGGCATCAATAGAGGCTCCATAGGGACTGGAAGCTTAACCAGTCGGTGGAGATAAACTCAGAGTAACGAGTACAACTCCTAAAGTCAAACTAATAACCCAACCAACGGATGTGATATACAGTGCTCTGTTATAAGGCGACACGACTTGATTGCTGCCAAAGATAACATCTTTTCCTGTTCGACATTTTTGGTTTTTTTATTTTTTTGGACTTTTTTAGATATTTTGAAAAGCTGAAAAAGAATAAAAGTGTTTTATAGTTACAAATCTAGAAGGAGACGAGTGTCAGGGGTCAAAAAATCTAGTTCCAAGTAGCAAAACATACCTATGCTCAATGCAAGGAAACATGTGCAGGATAACGACACTCGAGGGAAGGTCCCCTCCCGGTAAAAAATGGGGTATCAAGCCGCAAAAGATATGTAAAAAGGCTTTGCCTGGCTAGACATGAGGCAAGCTTGGGCTATATGGCTGATAATTAAAGTCAGGGAAGACAGCATAAGGCTCAATAAGGCAAGCAAAACTCATGATAATGCAATTACAACTTGACATATACAAGGGAGTCCCGGGGAAATGGCCAGCATAAATGTTAAGAGGAGTATGAAGCTCTTGCTCAAAGTCATGGCGGTACTATACAAATGACTCCCACAATCTATAGGAGAAATGCCAGCATGAGCGCCAAATGCAAAACATGATCTAACTAGGGTACCCATGTATGGTAAATCTCTACCATTCACAACATGTCACTTCTAAAAGCAGCAAGAAGGTTCCGTGACAAGACGGAATGGGTTCGTATCTAAGGTTACGATGAAATGGTCATAAGGTTATGCAAAGTGCAAACGGGTGTGAAACCTAACCTATATGCCAGTTTAGACATAATACCTGCAATAGGCACGAACGGGTTAAAGCCACGGTCAAACCGCACTCAAAATGGATTCCTACAACATCAAATTAGTTCAAACGGTCCAAAACGGTCAGAAATAGTCAAAAACTATAGAAAGTGGGTAAAAATTTCAAAATTTTTCTATAAATCGTGAAAAATTTAAAATTTTTAATACCATTTGAATTTTTTACCCAATATAGTGCATTTGAGCTCAGAACTTCAGAAGAGAATTCCGGGAGCATCGTCTAGTGGAATCCCTCCCCGTTTGATCCAGGCACATTCTCATGCTCCTCCCTTTCATTTTGATGCAAATTTTTCCAAATTTCATGGTCTATTTAATTTTTTGAGCCATCCAAACTTATGCGTCTCGGCCCAAGCGGAAATCGGGTCTTTTTCCGCGTATAGGGCTCGCCATACGCGACAAATGCATTGAAAGCCGCGTACATACGCGACTATTTTGAAAACAGTTGCGTACAGGGCCGCGAACAAGGTTTTAAAGGGTAAATCTTGATAAAAAAACCTTGGTTTTTGTGCAGGATGGTGTTAAAGTGGAGAGAAAGAGAGGATGGTGATGTTGAGGAAGCTGTGCAAGGTGATCTCATGGCCCAACAAGCATTACGGGTATGTGGCTTGTACAAGTTTTGGTGTCTTGGCAACCTAAGGGCCAAACCTAGACTACTCCAGCTACTGGTAGACTATTGGGATCCAGAGTTTGAAACATTTCAGATAGATGGGATGTTGCTCAGCATTGAGGTTGAGGACATATATTTCATCACAAGTTTGTCCCGACGAAGGGAGATGGTGAACCTTCGATCTTGTGGGCCAGGAGGCGGGCTGACCATAGATGAGTACATCGCTGTGTACTGCTTTCCGGAGACGAAAAATGCTGGGAGTCAAATCCCAATGAACTCTATTCAGATTCTGTGGTTGAAGGCCATACTTTTGGCACTAGGAAGGATTGCAGGGTTGGCTTCACTCCACCAGGCCTCACGACCAATGATGTTCTATGCAGTAGAGTGCATGCGACCTACAGTATATGACTGGAGTACTACGTTGCTGAGCAACATGAAACAACAGCTCAGTGACTGCAAGATGGGTAGAGTGCGGAACTTTGGGTTTGGTAGTATACTGAACACGTTTTTCTTTGAGCGGGTGCCAGGGCTAAGCCCTAGGGTAGACATTGCTCCACATGGAGTCTGGGATCCAGCCTAACGACGCTGGGTGAATATCATGTGCAGACTGGATGGTGGTAGGGTTTCTAACCCCTACCCAACAGATTTCTTTCCATGGTGGCGGAGACAGATCGTCGCCATAGACGACTACCCCTATGCAGGGATAGACTTCCGCGGAGACCTAGATATGCCCCTACCACCAGGAGCAGCTTATGGTGACATAGGTAAAGAATCCCAAACCCACTTTTAAAGTTTTGAATTATTTAATTTTTTTTTTTGTGTTTTTTGATATATGAACTCAAAAGACATGTTTTTGGTGTGATGACACAGTGACAATCTGTCATGTATATGCAGATGTAGGACTACGACGGCCGGATGGCTTTCCTCGTCATCGACGGAGGGGAAGAGGTGATGACATTATGGGTGCGGATGCAGAACGGACGCTCCAAAGCATCCACACGAACTTTGTTCGTTTGACACATAGAGTACCCATGGTGCAAGTCAAGGACTTGCCTGAGGCCATACAGCGCCAGGTGGTTGGTGTACCACGAGCATGGGTTCGACTATTTCGTCGGCTAGCTAGAGCCATAGTGTGCTATCATGATCAGAACCCTCCTCCACCTCAAGATTAGAGACCTGAGTGTATTCATTTTTGTATGACCGTGTAGTATATTTTGGTGGCTTGGGAGCCCTAATTTTGTATATGACACTTATGTATTATGACGTCACTTTTTGAATTTAATGAAAAACTTTTATGATGATCGATTTTAGTTTATTTGCATGTGTGTAGAATGTGTGTTTGTGATATGCTTATGGTCTATGAAACAAATTCCAATCTAACACATAGTTAGCATATGAGTCAGCAACTTGATTAAAAATTCTTGGAACATGAATGTATGTTATATTCTCACATTGCCGTTTTAGTAATCTAACACGTAAGAATTTTCGTAATAATGTCGGATCCCTAATGTGATACAAGCCATTAAGTTCTGAAACCACTAACTGCGAATCAAGACGTACCTCAAGAGAATGAACACCATGTGAAATGGCATCACGCAATAACTCAATGACAACACTATATTCAGCAACATTGTTTGAAGAAGGCCGTAAACATACCCCTCCTGAAGACAATACTTGATCCGTAGGAGTATAGATCACCCAAGCAGCCAAAGCTGAGTTTTGAGTGTGGCGGCTAGCACCATCAGCGAATCCTATGGACACGGAAAACTCCATCAACATCTGCCATAAGAAACGAAAGCTAATCAACAAACCCGATCACCATAAGAAAACCTAACTATGCAATGCAAAACTATACAATAATATACAAAAATTAGCCTTGGCTAAAGATCATGTATAGTATTTTTTGAGATAGAGCCCATTTCTAAGCTCCACTAAGGCTGTCCCTTCATAATCAACCAGCTCATAGGCGCCTTTCTCTAAGACTCGTTTAACCACGTAAGGACCATGCCACATGGGATTAAATTTCCCTGCCCCCCAAGGGTTCTTTAGCTTGATTCCACAAAAAGACCAAGTCATCTTCACTAAACTTCCTTGGACGGACATACTTATCATATTGGACCTTAATGCGACGCTTGTTAACCTCTAGAGCCACTAAGGCATCTCGGCGCTGCTCATCAAGCTGCTCTAAGTAGACCAAACGCTCTTCCAATGCGGAAGTGTCAGGTAAAAGATCCATAGCTAGCTTCAGAGAAGGGATTTCGCATTCAACCGGTAAGACAGACTCCACCCCATGCACAAGCTGATAGGAAGAAAAATCGGTGGTAGTCTTAACCACGGTTCTATAGGCCCACAAAGCAGGATACAACATGATATGCCAATTATTCTTGCTATGTGTGATGGTTCGTTGGAGAATAGACTTAAGTGACTTGTTCACTGCTTCAACCTGTCCATTTGCCTGAGGGTAATAAGAAGAGGAGTGCTCTTGCTTATACCCTAACTTGGAAGCCAACTCTTCCATCTTTTTATTCTGAAAGTGCCTACCATGGTCAATGAGAAGCTCTTTCGAAATGCCAAACCGGGTAATAATCTGGTTGAAAACGAAATGCGCGGCTGTCTCACTGTCGGGTTTAACTGTAGGCATAGCCTTTGCCCATTTTGTGAAGCAATCGACAGCCACAATAATGTGATGATGCTCCTCAGCCGAAGTTGGGTTGCAATCCATAAATTCAAGCCCCCACTTGGTGAAGGGACTGGCGACGACAATAGGATGTAACGGGGCTGGACGTGAGCGCATATTACGTGCAAACACCTGGCAAGGGTGGCACTTCTTGATCGCATTAATGCAATCTTTGAAGATGGATGGCAAAAAATAGCCCGCTCTCAAGATTTTTTGGGCTGTAGAAAGCCCAGATAAATGACCACCACATGCCCCTCCGTAGCAATCATTCAGCACAACCTCAGCCTCATCATGAGTTAGACAATGACGTAAAATGGAATCTATCCCATGGCAGTACAAAGTGTTATCCACTATAAGGTAGTTCTTAGCTACATGATGCAATTGTCGTCGCTCATCCCGTGAAAGGTGAGTAGGGACCTTCAATGTTTGCAAATACACAATGATATCCCCGTACCAAGGGTCCATAGTTGAGATGAGAAATATAAGCTCATTGAGAAAAGAATCCTCATAAACCTCCTCCTCATCCAAATTTGGAAAATCGGATATAAGCTCCGCAAAGATTAACGATTTCTTCGATTTCGTTGAAACGAACTCGAGATCAAACTCTTGCAAAATCACAATCCATTTATTATATTTTCCCCCAATCATCCTTCTAGTGAAGACGAACTGAAATGGATTGATATGAGCTATGAGCAAAGTTTGGTGAAGGAGAATGTAATGTCTCAAACGCTGAACCGCATGAACCGTGGTTAAGACTAGCTTCTCCACATGGGAATAGCGAAGTTCCACATCTATAAGGTTTCGGCTCAAATAATATATGACATGCTCATGGAGCTCCTCATCCTCCTGAACTAAAACCATACCAACCGTCTCCATAGACGCGACCACATAAATCAAGAAATCACGGCTATAGTCGGGTGGACTAAGCACGGGGGCCGTTGCTAAGGCTTGTTTAAGAGCATCGAAAGACTCCTGGGCTCGCTCATCCTAGTAAAAAGGGGTGCCCTTCTTCAAAAGACGCATAAAGCCTTTAGTCAAGTTGGTAAAATTAACCATGAACCTCCGCAAGAAGTTCGCCATGCCTTGTAAACACTGAAGGTGTCTAATATTACGTGGGGGAGACAATTGAAGTATTGCCTCAACCTTTAAGGGATCGACTCTTGTACCCTCCTTGGATACGATGAATCCTAGTAAACGACCAACAGTCACGCAAAAGATGCACTTATGAAGATTTAAATGAACTTGATAATGACGGCAGCTTTCGAACACTAATCTCAAATGATATGGATGACGCACTCTCAAACGAGAGTGAGCAGCGAGATCATCCAAATATACTTCGATAATCGTTTTAAGATCGTGAAAGATTAAGGTCATGGCCCGCTGAAATGTAGCTCCGACGTTTTTAAGGCCGAAGGGCGTCTTCCGATATGCAAAAGTACCACAAGGACAAATAAATGTGGTCTTGTGTTGATCCTCGGGCTTAATCTGAATTTGATTATATCTGGAAAAACCATCCATAAAGGAAAATACCTCACTTCTCGCACACTCATCCAAAATGTGATCAATAAATGGTGTGGAGAAATTATCCTTAGGACATGCGCAATTTAAGTCACAGAAATCAGTGCATATGCAGATCTCTCCCTTCTTCTTATCCACCGGAACGGGATTTGAAACCCACTCCGTCAAGGGAACGAGATAGATAAAACTAGCTTTAAGTAGTTTCTCTATCTCAGCTTTAATGGCGGGTGCTTTTCTAGGATTCACTGCACGCAAACGTTGTCGAACCGGTTTTGCATCCAGATACGTTTTGATCTCATGTTCGACAATGCAAGGGTCTATACCTGGCATTTTTTCGTATGACCAAGCAAAAATGTCACGAAACTCTTTAAACAGCTCGGTATACTCCTTGATCTCATCGGGGGAACAACCCGCCCCAATGTAGACATTCTCTGTCTTGCCAGGATCACGAGAAATATTGATAGGAATGGTTGGTGACAAATTAGCCATGTTCCCATTCGCCATCTGACTAGGAGAGCTTAATGGGACCACCGGGCTAGCAATCTTCTCGCTAAGAATCTCCCTAAAGTCATCACACTCCTTACGATCGAGCTTAGGAAGAAAATATGATCGATGATGCAACTCTTCCCAAGGTTGCTCAACCCCAAAGACATGGCCTCAAGAATAGTTTCATCCGATGGAAAAACATCATCGAGGCAATCATGTGAGTGAGATGACTCTATTGCCCATGCAGGCAGCACATACGGGTCCTCCTCCTCCGTCCGCGAAGAGGAAGGACTAGGCTCTGCAACCTGATCAAGATTTGCTTGATACGCCACCATTGTTGCAGGCAAACGACACGTTTGTCTCAATAGGCACACTCGAAGTACTCGGTAAAAGAAGAATCCAAGGATCTTCCATATGGGTAGTGCGAAAAGACACCGAATTCGACGAGAATGCAGCCCCACCAAAACTAGACCCAATCATAAGGATGGGTGTAGGACAACTGAAGGTTCCCGTAAGGGAAGGATACATACCCACGCCCACACTCCCAGTTGCCGGCTGAGAATGATCGATGATCGGGATAGAAGCTCCCGATGATGCATTGACACTCGGATTATGGAATGACTTTTGATCAATCATAACAATCTTCCCATTAAACTGAAAGCATATCACTCGAAAGAGGGAAGAAGCTACGGTTTGCATACTATACATCCAATTCCTACCCAACAAAAGATTGTAGTCAAGGGGCGCATCAACCACCTCGACCTCGATCGCGATAGTCTTCCCTCCCAATTGGACCTCTAGAGAAGGAAGAATCCCGTGTGGCCGAAACGATCTACCATCAAAAACTGTCAACATGGTGGCAGATTGAGACAACATGGGAGAACCCAAGCCCTTCCAACAAGACAAAGACTTCACGAAAGCAGTAGCGCCTTCATCAATGATAGTATGCATGACGGTGTTGTTAAGACACTCTACATGGATCAAAAGAGACACGTAGTAAGGCAAGCGAGGCTGTACTCTCATGGTTTCAAATTTGATCATGGAAGAAGAGCTATCGTCACTAATCCCAAGAGTAGATAACAAGGCTTTCCTCTGCGGAGGACAAGTCTGAAGCACTTCTAACGCGGAAATCGCACAAGGAGTCTGGCCCAAATTCTCGACAACTGAATAGTTTTGGGCAACTCGAGCATTAGGGTTGTGTCCCGAATGCTTTAAGACTCCCTTAGGAATGCGAGGTGGAGCTTCAGGTTTATCCGTAGGCTTTTCGATTCGCAAAGGGCTCTTGGGTGGGGAAGGTTCTTTCCCAAGGTCTGGTTGTGACGAACCATAATCTTTCGCACGAGTCACAACTTTAGCAGCACGCACCATGTTGATGCAAACATGACCACTAGCAGCCTCCGACGGATTTTGATTTCCGCCAGATGCACAACTAGGATCGACGGTTCTCGAGTTCATATTTTGATTATTGGGTAAAGGATTAGAAAATATAGCTGGACCCTGTGCTATGAACTTCGAGGCATCCTCCATACGAGGGCACAAGTGAGTGAGGCGGTCGTCCTTACACAACTTACAAGGAAACTTCACATTACGTTTAGACTGCTTGTCCCCTCCAGCATTTTGAGTGTTCTTCTCATTATTATTAGCATTCTCGTTCTTGTTCCCACCCTTATGATTATTTTTTCCTTTTTTCTTATTCCTTCCAGGCTGCTGGTTGCCTTTCAGGTTCGACGATTGCATGGAGAGTACACTCGATGATTGGGTAGGTTGAGACGAAGCCGTAGCTTGTCTAGACGCAGACTGGTTAATCGATAACTGGCTCACTTGTTTCGTAACCGAGTTTGCAGGTTTGGTACTTTTAGAGCCAACAATACCATCGGCATGTGGCCCAAGCTTAATCTTGGGGTCGAAATTGGATCTTGGAGCGTTTGGCATAATCTCATATAAAAGTCTGGATTGAGCATAGATCAAATCCAACTCTTGTGCCCTAAAGATAGCTTGTTCCTCGTTTTGAACTCCGGATGTAGAAACATCCTTCGCGATGTAAGGTAACAACAATTTGAGGAACCACTCAAGAAGAAACTCTGGTGGTATAAAGGATTTTGATTAATCGCTTCTGTCTACGCCACTCTTGAATATGATCTGAAATGTGTGTGGCTTTGTCTTGCCGGAAGGTTGAAAAGAGTTTGGTACCGACGTCGTAACATACGGGTAGCTGGAAATGATTAAGGAAAGTCATGGCAAGGTCATCAAACGTAGCATAAGCCCCCCTCGGTAACTCTATATACCATTTCGCCGCAGGACCCGTGAGGGTGCGTTGAAATAGCCTGAAACGAATGGAATTGTCATGTAAGGAATTGGAAGAGCACCAAAGATGGAAAGTGGTGACATGCTCACCAGGATCTTCACCAACCTTACCTTCGAACTTAGGAATGTCCGAAGGAAGTTTGGTAGGGACTGTCGGCCATGCTGAGTTATGAGACACAGGATCATTCATCAATCTCGACAAGTCAGGTAAGTTCAATATCGCAAAGAAAGGGAGCCTAGGTTGAGCCGGTCGATTCCACGCTCCCTGGTAGTTTTGATTCATGAAAGGTTGATTGCTATAAATACCATGGCCTTGGCCATAATAACCTCCTCCCATTTAACCCATAGAGGGTTGCGTGGAAGCATTGTGATGTGGGGTACCTTGATTATGAGGCGCTACAAAGCCATAATTAGAAGATACGCAGGTTGTTGATACCCGTACCCATACTGTAGGTAGTTTTGTCCATACTGCGGTCCATAAGAATGTCCATGAGAAGCTCCATAAGGTGTTCCATGAGAAGGTCCATAGTTTGGTATATGGGGAGCTCCATGAGGTGGAACATGAGATGATCCAGACACAGGTACATGACTTGCTGACACAACAGGAGGTACTCGGCTCTGAGATACTACTGTGTTAGCAGTCGTAGAATGAACATGGCTAGTAGCAACATTCTGGCTTGAAGGCCCACGTGAGTTAGGGGGAGTATGGGTCGTTAAAAACGCATTCGAAGGAACAGGGTTCGAAGACGAAGGGACATGCGAAGGAATGTAAGTGGTGTTCCCAATGTTCACTCGTCTCGGTCCTGGTATCTGAATAGGATTACTAACACTAGGCCTAGGAGGAGCATGTGAAGACGCCTCCACCACAGGGATGGAAGGTGCAATGTGACTAGTGCCCCCAAACCTCTCTGCATGGAAAAGAATGGGAGTGCCCCTAGGCTTAGTGCCAGGGTTGACTTCCGACTCGGCATGGTATGCTGGATCGGGCTCAGGGATATCAGGTATGTCATATCTAACATTACTAGTGCTTGTGGGTTCATAGTGAGTCTCGTCGCCCGAAAACCAATACCGACGACCTGTGAATGAGGGATCATAACCAGATCGTGAAGGCTGTTCATGTGATGGATCATATGTGCTAGTAGGATCTTCCTCCCCAACCTCATGAGGTGGAGAGGACATCTATGGAATCTCATCTTCATGATCTCCCATGGTGTGTGAATCAAAGTGAGAAGTAGTCTGCCCGGACTGTCTGGTTCTCTCTCCTAAAGGAGGAGGAGATGTGGAAGGCGGAAGTCCTTCTAAACGACGAGAACGACGAGGTGCTGCGCCCGAATCCACAATGACTCAAAAATAAAAAGACTTAATCTAATTACGCAAACCCTAGGAAAACTAGCGTGCACAGAGCATACACCTAAAAATGTAAAGCCAAATCACAAGAAAACCAAGGGTAGGATATGTGAGCTCCGGAATGAAGCAGGTATGTCTCGCCTAGGAGAGGCTTGAGACTCCCATACACAACCAGCGGAGGTTCGTAACCAATTATAGTGGCCCTTAGCTTCAAGGCATATAGCGACTGTGCTGTTCGACCCCTACCTAGCCAGGACACCTGCAGAATAACCTCTGCAAATACCCCCTTGATAACCTAGGTAAGGCAACTAAGATCACCTCAATATAATCAATGCTTAGGCGGACAATCGCAGGCGGGATTGACCGTATGGGCAGGGTAACAAAGCCCGAAGCCTGAAAGCACAACTAGTACTCCACGAGTGCACTAGCCAATACCTCAAAGGCCCCCAGATATGAATACAATCCTGGAAATATCTCCGGTGCTAATCAATCACAATCAGGGTCATCCCAATCATAATTGCTCACACTGCCTCGTGCTTAACTCCCAATGAACTATTCCAAGACCCTAAAACCTAGTCTTGTTGGTGCACCCTAAAAAAGAAAAGAGTATAATTCATTTTATTATGCGTTGATTTTAATTAGCTTTATTACTCAAAGGGCAAATGGACGTGCAACTAATGATGTTATGACACACCAAGAAGTAAAATACACACTTAACAATCAATGCAAATGCGCTGTGTCGAATGAAAAACAGGATATGCTACTACGTGAAGTGCAAAATGTTTTCTTCAAATGTATATGCAATCATTCCTATATGAAAAGCTGACTAAGATTCACCAAGCAAACCTAATGCAAGTACCATGTTAATGCAAAATGCAAACAATGCATAACTATGCGAAAAGCAAAATGTGTTTGTATTTTTGAATTAAATGAGATAAAAAACAAAAATATGACTCTACAACCCTCAGACTCTGCAACCACTCACAGACAGCAGCCAAGCAAAACACCAAGGTAAAAGAGACCTAATGCACTAATCTCAAAACAAAGAGACCTAATGCACTAATCTCAAAACAAAGAGTAGAAAATGAAATGACGAGAACATTTTCAAAAATCAAATTAAACAGGGTCTCTGGTCAAAAACAGAGGGTAGATACAGACTCCAGAAGCATCAAAGAAGACTCAACAATCATCCAAACTCACCCAACAACACTTAATCTTCCCAAAAAAGTAAAAAATCAGGGCATACACAACTGTTCTTAGTAAACCTGTGTACATACGCGACTATTCCAGGAAAACCCGCGTGTACACGCGACTGTGAAAGCAAAACCAGCGTACAGGAAGAAAACGAGAGAAAAATAAGGTAAATAGACAAGTTGAGACAAAATTTACTCCTACAGGACACTACAGGGCAATCATGCCCCCAGACCCGACACAGAAATAGAGAAATCAGAGCAATTCAAGCACATTAAATGACGAAAAACCCCCAAAGAAAAACAACTAGGAACCTCCCTAATATGGTCGCCAATTCTGTTACGGAGAAAACATCCTCTGGCTTTGGGTGTACCACAACAGGCAAAGAAACCGCAGAAATCAATCCCTTCCCAATATACAAGAGAAATAAAACATCTAACATTAAAGGATCTCGAATCATACCTTATTCCGGACGCTTGAAGTAGATCTTCATTGAGCTTTTTCCAATCTCGCTTGCTTTAGCAATTTACTCTCAACAACAGTAAACAAGGCAAGCATGCTATATAATATAGTGTTAGGCCTACTCTAACATATATAATCAATAATGCATAAGCAATTAAATGCATCCATGGATTCAATATTCATTTAAATGCACATCATTGGACAGGAAAAGATATTTCTATTAATAAAATCAAAGATTACATAAGTGACAACCTTTGTCGGCACATCTGCGAACCGAAGAAACCGAGTCCTCCACCTGGGCCTCCACCACCTCAATCCTCCATCTCTCGATAGCAAGCTCACAAACAAAGGCAAGCTTGGGAAGAACACAAAGTACTCCAAGGGACAAAGGGATGCATCCTCAAGTACAAGCAAGCTATGACAACAATGGACTATAGTTTTCTTGCTCTTCAATTCCTCCCCTTCAACGTATCCAAGGGGTTCCTTATATAGTGCTTCAATAGGGTAATGGAAGGTCAAATCCGAGCGATCTCGAGGCATATGGAAGGCCAAGAGCCAAGTGACTCGGATCCACATCAAGGAAAACTCCAAAAGTATTTGGACTTATGCACACATCTCGATGTACGCGGGTTTAAGAATAATATCCACGTATATACGCGAGAAAGGGATTAAAAGTCGCGTACAACAAATAATAGGTGTTTTTAGGGATGATCTTGGAAACATCAAAGGTACAATAATGGTCCATGGGGTCCAAAGAGTCTGTAGAGGGACAGGGAAGGCCATAAAAGTGTGATCAACCATGTGTGGTAAAATCAGCTGTAACACCTGGGATTTATCAAAACATAGTAGATGCCAGGGATTGCATACACACAAATTTACGAATTTCTGAACATTGTCGGTGCCAGACCGACTGCTGCAAAATACCAAAACGAAAACATTGTTGGGCTTCCAAAACAAAGATACAAAATCGGATTTAGGGCAATCGTGTTCAAGAAAACAGCTAGCAGACAAGAGAAAACGTGAGAGAGAACAATCCCCAGAGGAAAACAAAAAACTTGAAGGATTCAGATCGCCAGACAAGAGAAATTTGTCAAAGGTTTAGACTCAGAATGGTTTTTGCTTGCTTGCTGCTATGTGAATACATAATTGGTTTTCCTAGAACGTTTTTCTATTCCAAAATCGTGAGGGAAGGTGAAACGCTGCCGCATGAGGGAAAGGTGGCCGTTTTTGGTGTTTTCTTGCTCAAGAAAATTTGAAAACGTTTTTCTAGAAATGGTGCTTTGCCCATTTTGAATTTTTTTTCCCTCTTCCAATCCCCCACTCTCTCATCCTTAGGAAAAATCATGCCCCCATCTCATTTAGTTGCGTTGACATAACTGGTTGTAGGTTTTTAATTGAAATTGCAATTTAACATGATGTTCAGCTGTTAATGTTCAACTAGCATAAAAAATACCACTGACCACACCTTAATTGCCGAAACATAAATACTAAATCGATGCTGGGGATTTTTCCTAGCTCCACACCATGATTATTTACATCATTTATTTAAATGCAACGGGGTCAAAACCGGGGTGTTACAAGTTTGAGATCCAGTATGGGCTACTGGTTTGGCAGGATGGAGTCCTGCATGGCGCTAAGTACAGCCGAGGCAAAATATGTTGCCACTTGCTCGACTATTTGTGAGGTAGTATGTTTCTTTTGAAAGCTACTATTTGATTTGATTGATCTGACTTGCATTTTTTTATGATGCAGAAAGGAGCAGTGAATCTCTAGTATGTGATCCAGATTGAGATCTCTCAAAAGAGGGAGTGATGAGTTCTAGCATAGGAGGTGAGACAAGTTGTCTGAGCATAAAATCCTGGCGAAGATCGTAGGTTGCTCAGACGTAATCAGTCCTGTAGGTTGTCCTTGGATGTAATCAATCCTAGCGAAGCTCGCAGGTTATCCTTGGACGTAATCAGCCCTAATGTGATTCTATGCTAGAAATGGCCAGAGTGAAGTTTGAGCACTTCAGAGAGAAGCTTGGTGTTCGAGGTTCCTTCCAAAGGGAAATGATGAGTTCGGAAGATGTAGAGCCTTTCTGACATGGTGGCAGGCTAGGCCTCCCATGGTCAGATGTAAGTGCTGAGCCTTTCTGACATGGTGGCAAGCTGGGCTTGCCATGGTCAGATGTAAGTGCAGAGCTTTTCCCCGTGTTGTCCACGGGATGGTCCACCCCACTCCCCACCATCCTTTCCATAGTTAGCGTGAGTCTTCATATCCTCATGTCACCCTCTTTTATTAAATCACCATCTCAAACTATAAACCAAAGTTTTTATGCCTGCCATGTCACCTTTCTTTTTAGTGAGTCTTCATATCCTCACGTCACCCTCTTTTATTAAATCACCATCTCAAACTATAAACCAAAGTTTTTATGCCTGCCATGTCACCTCTCTTTTTAGTGAAGTCGTTTAACCATGGGGACCCATGCCAAGTCACTTTATCATCATTAAAATAATGATTTTTGACTTTTTAATTATTTTAACCAAGTGGCAAAATGCCCATTTTTAGCATTAAAATGCCATCTTGATGCATTTTTATCCAAATACTACCTCACGGGGTGCTCTGGCTGCCAGACTGATGGTGAAAGTGGACCCTAGGTAAAGACGCTGCTCCCGGCTTGAAAATGAGCCCAACCATGCCGAAAACGGACTCCGGATCACTCCTTTTTTACATTTTGAATTTTCTCATTTAAACCATTAAAAAATGGCTTAAAAACGGAGAATTTTTTTTTCTCGGAATCAAACGAAACTCTAGGGGGACCTAGTACATGTTCATACGACTCAATTGGAATGCCTAGCATGATGAAAAACATTGACACGAAGGCTCTAATAATCTCCTAAGGTCGAAACACCAAGACAACTACCCCAGCTTTGGAGTTGCGAGTGAAAAATTCATAAATTATTAGTCGTTTGTTCAACAACCAATAATAACCAAGGGAAAAAACACTCTGGGCTAGTTGGTTTGATGCTTAAGTCCGGAAAGCCGAGCCTTTTATAAAAAATTAAATGCTAGGACATTTTTTACAATTTCCCCAAGGGGGTATGAACATGTATTTACAAAAAATTTCGAACAGACTCCTAGAAAAAGGATGGCAGACTTTTGCATTCTAATCACGAACAAGTGTACTTGTTCAATGCTCTGGCGGCTCACCGAAAAATCCACTAAGTGCAAAATTAGTGGATAACATCTAGCTCCAACTGTGGGACGTGTGCTCGATCTAGTCTTTAATGCAAGGAGAGCATACGAGAACACCAGAATCTCTGGTTTCCATATCCTGTAAAAACATCTCAACTTGACAAGAAAACCTTAGTAGCACAAGTTTTATGAAAAAGAGCCAATGACCCAAAAGTTGCTTTATTCAAAGGAATGACAAAACTTCACTGAAAAATTTATTTATTCCTAAGTACAGAAAGAAAATGCTAAAGTAAATGTTCACTTTAAGGAGCCTATTTTCCTACTCTAAGCATGATACAAAAAATATTAGGTGTAATCATAAATCCAGTGTAGCCACCTAAGCATTTTATTAATGTAAAAAGGATTTTTCTGTTTTTGGTTACCAGCCAAAACAAGAATATTTTATTCAGAAAATGCAAACCTGTGTGATGATCCAGAATGGGCAGGATGGATGGGAAATCATAGGCATTAATAATGTCGTCAAACTTCTTCCCAAACTGGTAGGTGCTTGCGCAGGTTGCTTCTATCCTGTTAGGATATCTAGACACTTAGGAGTTAGTTAAGATCAACTTGTGTAATATATCCATTAGGTAAAGTGTGTTTCTTTAGTATGCATTAGTATGCATTTGTAAATATTATAATCCGACGGTCACGATATGTTCTAGACATAAAGTGATCCGACGGTTCAATTTCTCTTAGATCATACCTACCATTGATCTTTGGCTTAACATCCGATTGGTCCATGATCTCTATTTAAAGAGCATGGAGGGTCCTTGGCTAGTTGATCGATTATGAGAAGCTCATTTGTAACTTTCTTTTTTTGCATAATAAATTGCTCCAAGTAGCTATTTGGCTGGGGCCGTGCACTGTTTCCCTCTCAAGGGTTTTAACCACATGACAAACATCGTGTGTTGATCTGTGATCTGTTTGTGTGAGTGGCCGCTCTTAGTGTTCGGCCTTTTGGGAGTACTTTATGTACTCAAACATGGTATCAGAGCGTTTATGAAGAGCCGCTTCTGTTTGTGATCAAGATCTGGAACCGGTGTTGCCGAAACTTTGAAATGGTTTCTGGTTCCGGAGTTTCTGCGCATTTGTGGCCTATGGGAGCTGTTCCATTGCGTTTGTAGCGCCGTTTCCATCGGGAAATAGTTTTCGTTTCATCGAAAACTGTTTTTGTTTGTTCTAGAAACACCATTTCAGCAAATATGAAAATATAATGTTACAGTGACGGATTTGTTTTATTTTTTTTAATCTCTCATATTTTATTAGTTTTCTCAGTAGATCTTTATTGTTTTAGTCTCGGTCTGTTGCCTTCCCTGTCTACGTATGTTCTTTGCCGTGCACCTTGCGCGATCGCGGTGAATTAGAAATTGAAAGAGAATTTTTTTTGTCTTCTTGGCTACGTATGCTCTTTGCCGTGCACCTTGTGTGATCGCGACAAATAAAAAACAACGAGAAAACTTGAAAACACAGACTTTTCGGGAAAGCTAACCAAGATCTAACACCAAAGTGTGGAAATTTTTTTTTTGTTTTTGTTTTTCGTTTTTTTTGTGATTTGCAGGAAACAAAGGCAAGCACGGAGAACGAGAAATAAGAGTAAAAAAAAATGGCCCCCTTCCTCATTCCCTTCTTTTACGTACCTTTTAAACTTAACTCACTTGGTCAAAAGTTGCTTTATTCCTTAATAGGTCTTGAGTTCAAGTCTTATTAAGCTACTTTTAGTGCATGCAATTTCTATTTTCAAGTTACTTTATTGTAAAAGTGCATCTCACGTAAATAAAATAAAATAAAAAGTGAGTCACTTAAGTCTTTTAATTTATTGCCACATTATTTATAGTAACATTATTGGAAAAGTGAACATCACTTATTCTACAAAAGTGATTCACTTAAAATCAACTTTATTGTAAACTGATTGTCAAAGGTTGATCTTGAGAAGAGGAGGGTTCTTTTTTTTAGTTGGTCAAGTTAATATCTGCCACGTCACTATTGGGGATATCTTCAACATTTTCTTTGATCAAGCATAACTTCATCATTCGAAATCAGTTTTTAGTGCCATTTTTTTTAAAAGAACCTAATTTTTTGAGCTCTTTGCATCCAGACAGTTAGTTTTTGTTCTTTTAGCCATTATTTTCAAGAATGGTCGCCCCTTGTGATATTATACTTACAAGTTCTAACTATTTCTCCTGGAAATCTCGTATAGAGGATGTTCTAACAAGTAGGGGACTTTTCAGAACTACCTCAGGGAAAGAAATAGAACCAACTGATGATGATAAGAAAATAAAATTGGCAAATAGATGTCATGAAGCTCGTGGATTGATTGGGATGTCAATCTCTACTGATTTGCGATTTCACATATCTGGAATTGATGAGCCCGATAAAGCTTGTTGGGAAAAGTTGGATTCTGTGTTTGGTAAACACAATGAAATTCGAGGTCATCAACTTAAGAATGAGTTGATTTCTTTGAATCCAAGTGATTTTTCATGCATTCTAGACTAGTTATCTAAGTATAAAACTCCTAGACTCTTATGTGAAGAATGCAAGATTAAGAAAGAAGACAAACAATGTATTTATCATATTCTTTCCAAACTTGGACCTACATATTCTGTTTTTATATCTACATTTTACTCCATGAAAGAATCCTTGACTGCAGCTAGCTATCAAGAGCCTATTCTTGAATCATTTTGTGATTCCTTAATTAGAGAGCAAGATAAGCTCATTCATCTTGGAATAATTAACAATGCAGATACATCTGGGAAATCCTTATTGTCCCAACAGAAAGAAAAGTCCAAGCCTCCCAAGAAACAGAATTTTCGCAATAATAAGCCAAACAAGGGTCCCAAACCCTTTCAGTCAGCTCCTTCTTTAAAAAATGACAAAGGATCCAAGCCCAAAGGAAAGAAGACTGAGCGTCATTGCAATTTTTGTGGGAAAGATAATCATGATGAATCTAAGTGTTTTAAGAAGATGGCATCCTTGGAAGCAACAATGAAGAAACACCACATCAGCCTAGATTTGTCTTTAGAATCTACCTCTCATGGACATGTACTTTGTGCTTCTAGTTACTCTTATACTGCATCTTCTTCTTCTACTTCAAATGAATGGCTCATTGATTCTTGAGCATCTTATCATATGGCTAAGGATCAAGCCATCTTTTCTACTATGAATGAATGTAACACCAAACAAATATTTGTTGGTGATAATAGTTCTCTAAGTGTTGTAGGATCTGGAACAGTTCCAGTAGAAAATGGTGATTTTAGTGATGTACTATGTGTTCCAAGAATTTCCTTTAATTTGTTGTCAGTCTATCAAATCACTCATTTTAGTGAAGGTAAAATTGTAACGTTTACACCTCACCAAGTTGTAATCAAGGATTTTAAAGATCCTCAACATGTCCTAGCTACCGGAATTGTTGATGATATTACTAGGTTGTACAAATTTAACAACTTTGGGTCATCACCTTTTCCTTCAGTTTTTGTTGCTCAGAGTGATAATTTGAGCAAACTTTGGCATGAGCGATTTGGTCACTTAAGTTATCACTTATTGCAACAACTATGTAAAGACAATATGGTGACTGGTCTTCCGATGGTATCTTGCAAGGATGGTGTTTGTTCCGGTTGTGTACTCGAAAAACATCATCGAGACAGTTTTCACAAACGTGCCTCTTGGCACGCCTCGGTTCCCTTGGAGCTTGTGCATAGTGATTTGTGTGGTCCTCTTCCATCTACTTCCTTTTCTGGTTCCAAATATTTCTTAACTTTCATTGATGACTACTCTAGACGCACTTGGGTTTACTTCCTAAAACTTAAGAGAGAAGTATTTAAAATGTTCTTGGAAAGCATTGCAGCCTAAAAGTGAAAAGTGCATATTTGTTGGATATTCTGAAGATATAAAAGGTTATAGACTTCTTCAGCCACATTCTCATGATATAATAATTAGAAGAGATGTTAAATTTGATGAAAATTTCTTGTCTTGCGAGTCTAACTTGGCGGGTGTGCCATCTTTGGAAGGGAAAACAACTTTTTGTCTCTCTCTCTCTCTCTCTCTCTCTCTCTCTCTCTCTCAACGTACAAGAGTTCCATACATTAACTGGAAGTTTTATCATCACCATATAAGGAATGTCCACACTAGATGATGTGATCCTCTGGTCCTCCTGACTGCTTATAAGGTCAAGTGCTAGTAACTCCATCAAGGGGTGGTTAGTCTCTTGATGAAACAACCTAGCTCAACCATCTCTAAGACCTAGGAGAGGAGGGCATCACACATTGCCATCTTGGTTAACTGACCAAGATCCTCCATTCTTAAAGAATGTCTCTCATCCCTAGGCTGAGTTTCAGTCCCAGATTGAATGTTGTTGATCAACCCCCTAGTCCCTGACCAGGTTCTCCATTCTCCCGGAGAATGGTCCTCAGCCCCAGGCTGAGCTTCAGTCCTAGACTAAATGTTGATCAACCTCTTGGTCCTTGACCAGGAATATACCTGCAGGACTTGCTTGGTCCATGACCAAGAATCTTCCTGGTCCCAGACTAGGATGTCTTTGTCTTAGCCTGCAGGATCTTGTTGGCCTTCATGACCAAGAAAGTGTCTAGTCCCTGACCAGAATGCCCTAGAGACAGATAGTGGCCCTAGCCATATGCTAGGAACTTTGCCATGGCTCTGACCTGCTTGGTCCCATACCAAGAACCCCAGTAGGCTGCTAGGGGGCCTGAATACCTGCTAGAGACTTACACTGCCTGGTTAACTGACCAGGAACCCTAGTTAACTGACTAGGGTGCCATCCTCCTAGAGAATGGATCTTGCAGTTGTATTAACTTTAACAGTTTAGAGAAAATAGGCTTAACCTCTTAATTCAAGTACCTACCTGTCCAACCACCAAATAATTTTGAGGATGGGGGAAACTTGTTTCAAGCCTTAGGAGTAACACTTCTAGTGACATCAGAGCAAATTTGAGGTCTAAAATGGGCCTCCTAAGGAAAATAATAAAATAATAGTTATAATAATAAAATAATATTTGAGCTTGGTGGGTTAGCTTGAGTGGTTGAGAGCTGTATTCGTAAGCAAAAGGTCTCGGGGTCAAATTCTTGGGTGGCTTTGCAATGGCCTCACTTGGTGCCCCCACCGAGTTAGGCCTCGTAATCAGGGTTGATAGTTTACCTTGGGTACCATCCTCAAAATGAGGGGAAGTACCTGAGGGTTTCTTGAGACATGTTCCATCTAAAAAAAAATAAAAAATAAAAAATAAAAAAAATAAAATAATATTTATGAATTTTGGAGGAAAAGAGAAAAAAACTACTATTTTTCCTTCGTATTTTCAACATATCTCCCTGTGGTTTTACTCAAAGTGGGTACTCGTTGGATGCATAATTTAATTCCACTCTAAATTTGAGTAAAACCATAGGGAGATAAGTTGAATATACAAATTAAAAAAGTAGTTTTTTTCTCTCTTCCTTCAAAATTCATAAATATTATTTTATTATTATATGCTAAGTCAGCCATTATGGTTGACTCTTTTCTTGAAATTCTATTGGTTCTTGAATTCAATGGCTCTTTTTCTTATGAGGTGGCTCATTTTCTTACGAGGTGGCTCGTTTTCTTATGAGGCCCATTTTAGACCCCAAATTTGCTCTAATGTTAAGCCAACCTTATCTTGCACTCAATCCATAGGAATATACAAGCAAAAAAAGATCAACAGGGTCAAAAGGCTTTGACAAACACATTAGAGCTGAAAGACCAGGGGAGGACATGGAGGCCATCCTAATAACGAGGTCACATAGAGGAAGGTCCTTGAGTTACTTAGTCATATCTGGATCAGTGGGATTTTCATCAACAAGGTTGAATGAATGGAAGATGGAATAGGTCAATATATGGAAACAAGGGATAGGTTGTGATTAATGCAATACCTTGGAAACCCTGCCAAATAGAGATATGTATATAAAACAAGAACTACTACTAGATGTAATGCTATGCAATTATCCTACTAACCATAGTCATCAAAAGATCACAAGTGTAAAACAAAACCTACAACTAGTCAGTTAGTCAATATAAATCATAAAATTCTATAAGTAACACCCTTTGGGGCATTCATCTGATACGTAACTGAACTGAAGAAGGAACATCATAGGCACATATGAAACAGTGGCAACTAATATCCATGACCATACATATCAAGGCATAGCAGCACATGTACATAGGTATAAAAACGTATAGCATGGGACATACAGAAGTGGTTCAACAATAACATGGGCAACTGCTTTGAGGCTTTGCCCAACAAAATTGCTCTAGCTCTAAATAATCTGCTCATAGGATGATCAGTACAAGATCTAGGTGACAATAACCTTGTACACTTGGCTTCTTGTGGATGATGGGGACCTTGGTCATGCATGTTCTTGCACATGGCATGTCCTTGGAAGCCCTAATGGCTTGATGAAGAACATGATGACCATTGAAGATGATGGCACTCACTTGGACACTTAGACACACTTGATGATGACATGGTGTGTGGTGACCTAAGTTGTTTGTGGACTAATTGATGACTTGTGAACAAGAAGATCAAGAGGAGAGGATGGAGCAGAGGTTTCCTGCAGCAGGCTCGTTAGCCCGCGAGGGCTGAACTGTTAGCCCCTGATCTCAACGACCTAGCTAGGGTTTTTCTCGGTTTGCCATAGTCACATGGCATACGGAGACAAAAACGACATCTTGGATTTCGCGGAAGACCCGTGGAAGAATGAGCCCATCTTCATCGCCTCGACTCTCTCAGCAGTTGCCTGCACAACTGCGACCCTTCCACCACCAGATCTCTTGCCAACTGGAAACTTCTCCGAAACCGTAGCAGTTATGGAAGCTTGGGTTAGTGGAGGGTGTTGGGCAAAATATTGTCTTGAATAGTTTACCTAATATTTAATTATCAACCGGGGTTTGTAAGCTTGGAGTTGCTACAATATATATGCGAAGGCAGAAGGTTTCCTAAGATGTCGTGTCAATATTTTAACAAACACAGATAAAAAGATCTTTCAAAATAAGAAACAAAGTCAGACTCCTAAGAATTCAATAGTTAAGAAGATTAAGCTAGGACAGAGGACTAGACTAGTGTAGTATCCAGTTATACTGCTCTACTTTATACATACTTATTGGAGGGATGCAAATAAAAACAAGATAACCTTATAATAATAAACTATCCCTTAAGATTTATTCTACTACTTTAAACAACTTTGAAAACTAACTATACAAAAGAGGATTTACAAAATTACATCAACTAGGATATATATAACTAAGGATATACATGGCAACTCAGACTAATTCCACTCTCCTGGATTGTTTTGGGGATAAGCATTTACAGTGACTGGGACAGGGGTAGGAGGAGAGTCAAAATGGCTTTCAAATGAGGTATAGAAACTAAAAGGAATTAAGTCTAACTTTACCTCTACGAAATAATGCAAATTAAGAAATATCCAGTTGCAAGTAATGGTAAACATGGTTCTTTATGTCATGGACACTTAACAAAAGACAAAACAGAAATGCAAAGGAGAGAACCTAACTTATAAACAAACAAAAAAACTAATGAAAATGATCTTAATTTTTATTTAGTAACCATCTAACTAAAAATAACAACTTCTATTTATAACCTATCAACATATCTATCAAATTATCAATATAACTAACCTTGAATCACATATAAAGAAATGAAATCAATTCAAGCTAATATTACAAGACATAATCATATGGTAAAAAGAAATAAAGACTTAATTAGTACTCTAAATAATTTAATCATAGACTTCTAAAAGGAAATATAATCACTGTCTAACTATTCTAATCAAAGAATTGAAAAAAAAAACTTAAACTATGTAAAATATGCTAAGGACAGGATGAAAGATTGAACAATAGGTTGAAATGGGAGTCTGTATAACAAACCAAACAGACTGTTTGTATGACAGTCTGTATACAAAAACACTTAAAACTTTGAAAAAATGATTAATCTAAATGAGCTCGGGCCAACTGACTCATGCATGTAATAACTAGAATGTAAATACAGGAATTTAAATCTATTTAACAGCTACATCTACTCTACAAGATAATTCAAATACAATTCATAATTTGAAAACATCATTACCTATTGCGATTTGAAAGGAAACTGGAGATTAAATAAATTCAGAACATAATAAGAATTAGCAGAATTGAAACTAATTATGATTAAATCCTACAGTATTGAAGCAGTAAATTCTACAGTATTGAAGCTGTCTACTCTATTAACATTAAATCAAACAATAAACTAGAAATGCATCAAAAGGAATTACAATCTAGTCTATATGCAACCGGTTGCTAACTTAAAATGGAAGACTATATAAACATCCTAATATTGAAATGAAATTTAAGCTACAAGAAATAATATAAACGATTACAAGATAAGCATCATAATACTGAAATGAAATCTAAGCTACAGGAAATAATATAAACGATTGCAAGAATGAAATTACATAAACAATCTATGAACAAAGCTATACTAATTACAAAAATGGGAAATGACAGAGACTATACGAAAATATAAAACTCTGAATGGCGGGGGGCCCTCCCAGTAAACAGAGTCACAGCCTGCTAAATGTTAATGAAACACGATCGTAGACAGCGTAACAGAACTTCCATTAAAATAATAAACGAGTATTATAGAGTTTGAATTACATGAAAACTTGCTGAGCTAAAACTTCTTAACCCCCTCCTCCTGTTCGCATACAAGCGTTCTTATATAGAGTTTTGAGAAAGTGAGCAAGTCGACCCTTTAGTGGTTGACTGCTTTTTGAGATGAGTCAACCATTATTACAGTCCGTTGCTCCAATGCCATCACACAGTAATTTTTCCTCCCTTATCGCGAGTTGGTTTCCATCGGGCATGAGGTGGTGTATAGGCTTCCCTTCTTTAGCGTGAACTAGAGTCGTGATGTCAATCAGAGAGGTATGCTGGCAACCTTCCAGAACAAGGCTCGTGCTAACACTTCGACATGTGGACAACAAACGGTTTGCAGGTCGCTCTATGCTTAAATGTTGGAGAATCAATTAGTTCCAACGCGCGGTTGTTTTGGCGAGCTAAATGACGAGTTGGATATGCTATGCGCATATCTAGCCGAATGTGTGTCTGTGTGTCAAGTTCGCCCAAAAAGCATGCTCTGCAATTAACGAATGCATTTGTTAACAATTACACCAATTAACATCGAATTTACTCATTAAAACAGTAAAATAATCAAGAATGAATCAATCTTAAATAAATCCAAAATAAGATCATACATGAAGTTGAATGGTAATCTGTATGATGCAAAAGACCCCAAAAGATAACAAAATATGCGTTAATACATAAGGTTTTTAGCTCAAAAAGGGTAACAAAATGGGGCTCAACAAAGGGCCTTCGGATACCTCGCCTGACCAAGCTACAATTTCCTCCCCGTCACCGCTAGCAGCGTTCTCCCTAGAACCGACACTTGGAGGTAACCTTTCGTCCCCATTCCCTTCTGTCACTTTCACAGACTCAGTTTTCTCTCCAACGAAAGTAACTATTGTCCAAAGTGAAGCACTCTTTGCTCCAAACCCAAACCCTCAGACTCTGCTAGGGTAACCCTATCTCCGTGACCTAGATCTACAGGAGGTGGGGTGGTTTGGAACCCTTCCCATGCACAGAGAACATGTTTTTTCCGGGCCTCCATTCAAGGAAGATGATCTCAATGCAGAAGGTTTTATTGCTTCTTTCCTGCAGCCCGATGGTTTCAATGGAACCCCACCGGGGTCAGGGTTAGACCACAGCAGCAGAGACTCCAGAGAGGGTTCTTTAGATGGTGATCTCGAGGGAGGAAGAAACCCTAGTCGGAAGAGGAAAAAAAATGTCTGGCACCAAACGGCGGACCCCTAAACCTAATTTGTGGTGTTAACATATCTATTGGAGAAGCGGGGGAAATGGCGGACCTGGCACTAGTTGGGAAGATTCGAGGGCGAAACCCTAATCAAGAGGAAATGGAAATATGGGTTCGAAGGAATTGGATGGGTTTGCTTCATTATGAACCGAAGACTAGCTCTCTTTCAAAAGGGTGGTTTGGGTTCATGTTTAACAACAAAGAGGATGCAGAAAAAATTCTGAATAAAAAATGGAATTACAAAACGGTGCCCATTATGCTCAAGAAGTGAACACCCCTGTTCGATGCGGAAAGCGAAAGATTGGACACAATTTCGGTGTGGGTGCGACTCCTTGGCCTTCCATGGGAGTTTTGGAATCCAGACTCGCTGCGGGATCTTGGAAACGCATTGGGGGTTTTTCTGGAAGCAGATTTATCATTCTTGAAGACTCACCGAAGAACAATAGCAAGAATCCTTGCCTCATTGAACATCCGAATAGAGCTTAGGGAGCATTTAAACCTAATATGGGGCTCCACATCCAGACAACAAATTCTGGACTACGAAGGACTGCCGTTCAGATGCCACCACTGCCACGAGACAGGACATCCGGCAAGAAACTGCCATTTGAGACCTCCACAAGCAGTCTCTCGAAAAAGGGGGCCCTCCAAGGAAGAAGCAGCTCAGGAAACAGAAAGAACCACAGAAAAACAAAATGAGGCTGATCTGGCAAAGCAACCTTTGAACCCTCCGATGGAACAAGTTGCTCCCACTCTAGAAGTTGGAACGGATCTCCCTCCTTAGCAAACGCCTTGGCCACTCTCGGGTATGTTTCTAGTCACTTCTTTAAATGAACATACGAGTGACTTGCATTTAAACGACTCATTTCCCCCTATGTTGGAGTCCTGCATTTATGATTGCCCTTCCCCCTCACAGTAGAAAACATCTTCATCGTCATCTCCACTTGTGTTGGCCCTTCCTTCACCGACCGTTTTACCCTCTCCACAGGTTGCCTCTACAGACTCCCTTTCCACCTCTTCCTCGATTCGTTTCCATCTCAGAATAAGAGATATCCCTGCTCTGACTGACCCTCTAGCACCTTTCCTCGACCTAGGATCAAACCCTATCTTACCAACAAGGGGAAAGGGATGGGGAAGACCCTCACATCTCTCCTTTGCACAATAGAAAGCCCTTCATGATCAAGCGAATGGCAAACAAAAAACTCTTTTCGGGGCACTTAGAGCAATGCAGGCCCCTGAAGGGGTTCCCAAATGAAAATTCTCTCCCTCAATTGTAGGAGTCTGGCAAGTACTCGAAAAAAAGTTGCCATAAAGAGGATGCTCTCGGTTCAAAAACCAGATGTCATTCTCCTGCAGGAAACGTTAGGATCAGAATCTGAGGTCACAAAATTGTTGTCCTCAACTATAAACAACTTTTATTTTTTAGCTCAAAGTGCAAGAGGTCTTTCGGGTGGGCTGGCAATAGGATGGAATCAGTCCACGATGCTCTGTTCAAACTCATGGGGAGCCTCTTATGGCATGGGGATTCAGATCTTTTGGGCATAGGCGAACTTAACTTTGAACATCATAAACATATACGGGCCTTACAATAACAGAGTGGCCTTCTGGGAAACTCTGCAAGCCTTCCAGTTCTTAAGAAGTGAAAATGTGGTGATAGGTGGAGACCTGAACTTCACCCTTGGTGCCCATGAAATTTGGGGACCAAAAGCAAGGGTAGACCCTTTGGCTACTTTCTTAAGCAACCTCCTCTAGAGCATCAAGATGGTGCACCTTGACCCCCAGAAGCTCAAGATAGATTTCTCTTGGTCGAAAGCCTTCTAGAGAAGGAGTTGATGTTCAAGCAATGGGTGGATCTAGGAGCTGACTCAGATCATTTGCCTATTTGTTTGGAGATCTTAAGAAATCCTAGGAAGCTAACCAGTCCCTTAAAATTTTGTGTTGCCTGATTAAAAAATGAGGAAGTTCTCAGACTGATTCAATCAAATTGGATTCCTTATGTGGCAAATGAAGAATCTCATGCTGCCACTCATTTTGCTCAAAATATGTCCCGCATCAAACGCATTCTGAAGGAGTGGGCTAGGAACAAAAGGATTCTAGATGATCAAGCTATCACTCAAATTGAGGCAGAATCTGCAGAGATCCATAACTCTGAAGGGGGGGGGGGTTCTCACTCAGAGAGACAAGGAAAGACTGATTTCCCTTGAATCCAGTAGAAATAAGATTATGAAAGAACGAGAGGAAGTTTGGAAGCTCAAGAGCAGAGCCATCTGGATGGCAAGCGGGGATGACAACACAAAATTTTTCCAAGCTTTTGCCAAAGGCAGAAAACATTAGAATACGATATGGGAGTTAAGAAATGAAAATAATGTTCGGATATCCACTTTTGAGGAGATGGCAGAGATTGGTAAATCTTACTTTGAAAATCTATTCAAAGCAAACCAACATGCCACAATTGCGGAAGTCATCCAGATCTCGCAATTCTTCCCTGAAAGTATCTCAGACGAGGATAACTTGGAAAACTCGGATCTAATGGAGGAAGTGTCGGAAGAGGAACTGAAGGCAACTCTGCATAGCTTTCAGAAGGACAAAAGCCTGGGGCCGGATGGCTGGACCATTGAATTTTTCTTGGCAGCTTATGATATAATTGGTCTTGACCTCCTTCAACTGGTTGAAGAATCTTGGGAAAATGGTCATGTACACCCTCCTCTCAACACAACTTTCCTAGCCTTGCTTCCAAAAAAGATAATCTGGACAGGCTAGAAGATTTCAGGCCTATTTCCCTCTGCAACTTCTCACTTATAAAGTGCTTGCAAAAGTGATCGCTCAACGCCTGAAGAAGGTCCTTTCAAAAATAATCTCGCATGAGCAATTCGGCTTTTTGGAGAACATAGAATTTCTTGAAGCAATCGAAGTTGCCCAAGAAGGCATGCATAGCATAAAATTCGAGAAATCAAAAGGAACAATTCTTAAGATTGATCTATCGAAAGCTTTTGCCAGAGTAAGTTGGATATATCTCAGACGACTCCTTACTTATCTGGGTTTTAATTACTCTTTCATAAAATGGATCTTTGCATGCATCTCCACTTCATCCTTTGCAGTCCTCATCAATGGATCAACCTCTCCTTTTTTCTTGTCAGAGAGGGGCCTCAGACAAGGATTCCCTCTCTCTCCTCTTTTATTCTTATTAGTAGCAGAAGGGCTGAGTAGGGCTATTCTGGATGCAAAAAGGAGAGGCTTGTTTGAAGGAATCAAGCCACAAATCTTAACATCACCCACCTTTTTCTGTTTGTAGATGATATCCTCCTCTTCTGTAATGGCTCAATCAGAGAAGCAGAAAAGCTCTCAAAAATCCTGCATCTTTTCTGCAAAGCCACAGGTATGATGTTAAATGAGCAAACATCTTCTATTACATCTTTTAATTTGGAAGAGGATATCATAAGGAGCCTATTGGATCTCTTTCCTTTCATCATCACAATTTTGGATGATGGTCTGAAGTATCTGGGCTTCAGGCTAAGACCAAATTGCTATAAGAAGGAAGATTGGAACTGATTATTGGCAAAACAGGAATGCAGGGTAAATAATTGGTGCAATAGATGGCTCTTGAGAGCGGGAAGGCTAATTCTAGTAAAATATGTTCTCTAGGGATAATTTTAAGGAATCATACTTATTTAAAAGTGTATAAATGTTGGCGAATCTTACCAATTCTTAAAATGTCAACTATAAAAATATTTGGTGATATTTTTCTAAAAATATTTCAATTACTAAAGATTTAATATAGTTTATATAATAATTTGGCGATTTTTAGAGAAAAAATTTTACCCCATCAAAATTGGGCGAAACAAGACTTCAAAAAATGCAAATTGGCGAATTTTTTTTTTGGGAAAAAACCATGGAAAAATAGCCCATGGGCTAACTTTCGCCCCTAAAATTATCCTTGCTGTTCTCGAAGCCATCCCTGTCTACTGGATGGCCTTAGCTTGGATTCCAAAATCCATCCTGGAAAGGTCTCGAAGAATTTGCTCAAGATTCTTATGGATAGGAAATAAGGAACACAAAGTCCTTCCATGGATAAAATGGGATCAAATTGCTAGACCTAAATCTTTGGGCGGGTGGGGACTCAAAAACACTACTCTGTTTGCCAAAGCACCAGTTGCTAAAGTAGGTTGGAGGCTTATTACAACAAAAAGTATGTGGACGAAGGTTGTCTTTCATAAGTACATAAGTCCAGTACCTTTGTGGGATTGGATTAGGAACTCAGTCTTCACAGCACCTCCATTTGGCTCAATTATTTGGAAGGAAATCTACAATGCCTTTCCACTTATTCATAGTGGTTTATCTTGGAAGGTTGGTAACAGGACGAGAGTTAGAATTGGAGTAGACCCTTGGCTTGACAGCCAACGCAACCACCTCCTTCCTCATCAACTAATTCAACTACTTCAGCAAAAATGCCTCTTTCATCTAAATCAGATTGCTGACCTTGCATCTACAAACCTATGGCATCAGGGGTGGATGGGAAGCAGGGAGCTTGAGATCCCAACCCTTTGGACTCAAAATTGGAACAGGTATATTTCAGCCCTCCGTACATCTCACATTAGGCTCATAGATTCGTAGGATGAGTTGGTTTGGGAACATGCAGCTCATGCTAGCTATACCTCGAAAACTGGATATCAGCAACTCTGTGTCACTTCCTTCCAAACTGATTCGCAATGGTGGCAACCCGGGCTTTGGAAACTTAAATGTCCATTGAAGGAAAAAGTCTTCATGTGGTGCACCCTTGCAAATAGAATCCCAACATGGGATAGAATGCAGAAAAGATCTTTGGAAGGGCTTGGCTGGTGCACTCTATGCAAAAACAACGAAGAAAATGCCAATCATCTTTTCCTCAATTGCTCCTTTGCATCTCAGGTCAAGTCGCATTCACGACCCCTGCTGACCCACAGATTTGAATGGATCGGACCTTCTCTCGAAGATGCTTGGAAAACTTGGTCCACCTCTCCACATTTAGCACACATCAAAGCTCTTCCCCTGCTCCATACATGGGGAATCTGGCTAGCTTGAAATGATGCAATCTTTTAGGAAAAAGCCTCCTCACTCGGAGCCATTGCGAAACAGGGCCTAGACATTCTTTCTTACTTTCCTCAAACCAAAGATGCGTCGGCACTAAGGATAGTCCCAGAAGAACAAATTGACAAATCAATGCCATGGGCATTTTTTAATGGGGCCTCTCAAGATTAAAAATGTGGGGGTGGTGCCCTTCTTTTTCTTAATCAAAACCACTACTTTCAGATTCAAATAGGCCTAGGGGCTGGAACCAACAATTTTGCAAAGCTCATGACTCTGAAACTCTTTCTTTGTTTTGCCTTAGAAAAAGATTGTGGAAGGATGTAGATATTTGGGGATTCACTTGTAATTATCAACTGGGTGAATAAAGTTCAACATTGCAGAAACCTTGCTCTCAATTCACTCTATGAAGAAGTTATTAGACTTTTGACAAAATTTGACCACATTTCTTGCCGTCATGTTTACAGGGAAAGGAACTTTGATGCAGACTGCCTATCCAAAGAATGATTGAGTTTGGAGCATGACACCTGGAAATTTTTGGAAAAAATGGATGCGGAAGTATACGAGTTCTACCATAGGCCGTTTGTAGATATGAATCCTTCTGTAAACTCCGAACAGGCAGACATTCAGCTAAAAATGCTGTTTTTTGACAATTTTTTTCCAGTTTTTCCTGTTCAGCAGTGAAGATGAATTTCAGGCAGCTTTTTTATTGAAGTTACAGGGTTTGAAATATTTATACGGTAGAGGAAAGGTGTTATTATACAACAAAATGGCTAAAATGACAATTTTTTGGAAAATTAGCCATTTTAGCTATTTTAGCAAAAATGGAGACTGTTTGGAAAAAGTCGGGACTTTTTCAAAAAAGTTGGGACTTGCCATTTTAGCCATTGCGACTTTTTGGAAAAAGTCGCGATTTTTTGGAATTTTGGAAAAAGTCGCAACTTTTTGAAAAGTTTAAAAGTCGCAATTTTTTCCAGCGGATTTTCGGCTTAGGGAAAAAATTGCGACTTTTTAAAAAGTCGGCAATTTTTCGGAGAGTTTTTCAACACTGATTATTACATACTTTGGCTTTGGAGGAGTGAGTGAAAAACCCAGACAAACTCATTGCCAAGTTCATCTAAGTGAAAAAGCACTCCAAAGCAGTAATAAATATAATACAAGTGACTCATTCGGGCTATCCCTTTTACACATAATAGGATGTCATGCATTTTTTACAATCATCTTCTTTTGACCATGGGAAAAAGAGATGTATAAGAAGAAATACAAAGAGAAAGCGATTTCTTGAGCTGGATCATGGAACTAGAGGTTCCCTGGTTCTTTGATATCTTTTGTCTCCAGGATCATCCTGGTGTAAACTGGGTGGTAGCAATTTCTTTGATTGCATCAAGTTCAGTGATCACAGTGAGACATGGCTTTTGCTCCCATCAATATGTTGAATACCTGATACATAATGTTTCAGTCACTTTGGTCAAGGGGTGATGACTTCTATAAAATATCTCTTTTTTAATTTTCTTTCCCTAGACAAACACAAGAACTGGCAGTCATGTAAGCAGTCCCTGACAAGAGATGAAGAGGATCCTAGTTCAAAGTACATATTATCTACATGTCCTGTGTGCATATTGCACAGTTTTACAATAAATGAATACTTCCTTTTGTGCATTGGATATCTTAATGGGTGCAACCTGAAAGTGTGCATCCACTCAATGTTCCCCAACTACCATTAAATCAAATTGCCTATCCTTAAATAATGCCATTACTTTGACTTTTCTTTTGTTAATTTAATTAAACTGAAACCCTAAAATTTATTACCCTGCAACCTTAAATATATGATTAACTCAAATGTTGCACAAATACAATGAGCCTTGTTATAATGACTGTCCTTGTCAACTTGAGAGTAAATTAACACACAAAACAGTTCCGTCAAAACTACAGCAGTTCTTCTCCATGCATAGTCTTAGTTCACATTTAAAGTTACAAGGACTGGGATGAAATGACTTATTGCAGAGTATTTTCTTGTTCGTACAAGTACATATTTTGAAAATCAACTAGAATAACATGGTCCAACTTATAATATTTTTTTTAAATGTCCAACCAGTATTATTGGATTTTTTAGGTTGATGCCTCCTTCAGTGCCTGGTGTATACCAACTTCTAGTCATTTTCAGAAGGCTGGTGAAGTCAATGACGATCCTTCTGTAAGTACTTCAGAAAATTGCTAATTTAAGCCATTGTCATTCCAAGCCATTGTGCAGTGTCTTAAACATGTATTTGAGAAAGATCCAAGCTTGAGACATTTTAGAACCACATTTGTCATTTATTGGCATTCCTTCCAAATTTGTAGATAATTTATTTTCCTCCGGGGAGAGAAGAGGCTATTCTTGATGATTTCGTGAGGGATACAATTCGACTAAGCTGCTCTACAGGGGTATATTTATTTTCTACAACAGTATTTCTAGCCTTTTACTCATATTCATTTTACTTTTGAGTAATTTTGTTCAAACAACTGCTTGTTCTGTCCCAGGCAATATGTTCAGATGCATGTGAGAAATCAGGACTTGGCAAATGGGAATGTATGGGATATTTCTGTTGTTTCATATTTATCTTCAGTGTTTTTTTCTTTTGTGGAATATTTTTTTATGTTTTTATCTAATTAAACCCTATTAACTCTGCTGTCATGCCATTTGTGGTTGCAGTTGATGATGACAAAAGGAGTTCCGTTGACAAGAGATGGCTGCCCATATTAAAGGCAAATATAAATTGACTTGAACCCATAGAGAAAGGTCATAATGCAGTCATGAAAAGTATTGCATAGTGTTGAGCAATGGTATTCCTCAAGGTTAAATTTTCAATTTGTTAGTTCCTCTTGACCAATATTTTCTATATTCTTATAACTTTAAGATTTGAATCATTTGATCAGCTTACATTGCTTGTTGAGTTTGCCAACAAAAATATTTAGTTAGATTAAGGATATTTTAGAGCACCACCAAAATAAGTATATTGCAGGCTGAGACATTCTTGAAATAAAGGACATCAAAGCTTCAAATATTAACTCTTGGTCCCATAGATCCTACAGGGTTCCCTGTGGATGTAAATAAAAATATTCTGTTCGATTCAAATTACAGAATATATATATATCAAGAGCAAGAAATTGGAAGGAAGTTTAATATTGTTAAACTCAGTCTTGTCCCAGCTCTATAAGGCTTGGACCTTATGAAGCCTAGTGAGACTGATGACACAATACTACTATGGCTGTAAACCAATTTGCTATAATACTTGAAATAGCCAATTGTGATTTTTTTGGTGTATATTTGTAGTACATTTTCATTGGAAATTGGTTGGAGGAATGTCCAAAATCTGATTTTGCATTCAGGGATAGAAACCCACCTAACATTCTATCTTCTAATTTGAAATTGTGGAATTGATACTTTAGCAGAAATTGATATCAATTTTATGAAGCAATCTGCTATAAAGTCAGACAAATGTATTTTAGGAAGCTGTAGTTCTGATTCTCATATCAAATCATATGAAACGATTCTTTTATAGTACCTAAAGCTCTCCCACTTTTGCTTGCCACAAGATTTTTCATAAGATGAGGAATCAGATGTAGCCATGACCCTCAACATAGGTGCGGAGTTAGAATGCTACTTCTTATCACAATTATTTTGAGAGGTTTGAGACATCACGAAAATGAGAGCTCGCTACCTTAATGAGTTTTGTAGCTGACATGGATTGACAAGCCTCTTTAAGATAAGAAAATTCAAGTGCATAAGAATCATTTTGAATATACTCAACAACCACCATGTCATCATTAAAATCAAGGGAAATGCAATTTAAAATGTGACGTAGGAAGTAGGAAGTTTGGTGAGCATGTGATATAATTCTTTTATTGATGAACAATAGGATCATGTAGTATTTGTTGTATAGCTTGTAATGCAGCACGACATTCCATGAAAACCCATCTAGATGACATTTCCTTCTAACATGCTTAGAGTAGTGCACACTCTTGATGGTATGTTATAATGGAGATAACAAGCATCCAGATAGTAGCCATGTATGTGTTGCACTGAAGCATTGGATAAGATGCCTACAAACCTGTATGAACTATTGTTATTGCATTGGATTAATATGGTTATGCAATGTAGCTAATCATATGATGGGGTTTGACTTGTAGGGAAAATACCATATGCTATGGCCTACAAGGAAATGATGATGACACTTGTTCTTCGAAACAAGGATCCTATCGGTGATCAAGTGAGAGAATACTGATAAGAAGAAGAAAGCTTCTAGAAGCATGACTCTCATCCCAGGTGATAGAGGGATGTATTCCATGACAGTCGAAGATGGAATTCATGATTGTTCAAGCAGTAACATGAGACAGATGAGGACCGAATACATCCATATATATGAGGAAACATGACCTACAGGCCTAGAGGATCTCATATAGAGCCTTGATTGGGAGTAGAAATATCCAAGAGATGTCAGTCTCTCTAATGCAGATATTCACTTCTTCGATATCTAGTTAGAGTCATGACAAAATTATTAAGTATGATATGCTAGGAGGACGAGAGATCCCACTATACATACCGTTGAGAGGACCTTGATGTACCTGATTGTCACCAAGATGGATGCTCGGCTACAGAGGGAGCAAGATGTTCATATGCAAAGGGAGCATGACGCTCTAGCACATAGGGAGATCTCTTGGACAACTTGTGATAGGTTGGGGAGACTAGTCTCTTGATACTCTCCCATATAGGTGCATGAATTCATTCATATGATTATATTTATTTATTATGTCATTACATGTCTAGAATAGGGAAGGAGATAAATGTCTGCCCCAATTATTTGATGCCTCTGTTAGCTGATATGTGTGCAGGTCTATGGTTTCTCAAGAGGATTCTATGGGAGCACACTAGTTCCCACATGATACAGGATGAGACCGCACTTTAATCATTGAGACTCTATGATGGAGTGGGATATTAGTCCCATGATTATACCCTTGTTAAGAGGGAAGGATGAATTCTGTGTGAACACCTATGGATGGTGATGGTGATTCTGTGTGAACTCTTGAGTCCTACACGCGTGGATTGTGATTCTATGTGAACACCTGAGTTCTGTGTGAACAAATTGTCTTGTGTGGACTATTTGAGTTCTGTGTGGACTCTACAGTTTTGTGTGAACATCTTGTCCTGTGTGGATTGTGGTTCTCTGTAAACCGATATGAGTTATGTATGGACTCCATAGTTCTGTGTGAACCGATATGAGTTCTGTTGTTGAAATATTTTAACTTCAAAGGATATTTTAAATGTATTTTACTGATGTAACCCTAGGCAAATGCTATTATTCCTCCGACGGGGTGTTACTATTGTGTTTGGTCATCATAGAGGCATGAGGTAAAGCCTCCTCTTGTGTTGGGTCTTTAGTACCCCAATTAATAATATAATATATTGTTTTGAGTATTCCTAGGTAAAGTCGGCCCAAACAGTTTATTGGGGCCGACTTGTCTAGTGCAAAAAGTCAATTGACAATTAGTATAAATAGAGGAGCTATGGTTCTTATTTGAACACACAGACTCACTCACTTGTGTAGCACATAGGAGAGAGAGAGAGACTGAACAGAAGGAGGAGAACATTTGTTTTTAAGGTTGTCTTTTATACATCTTATACAGAGGATGTTTTTGCTGGGTTTTCTTCCCCTTGAGGGTTTCCCTGGATAAATGCTGTGTCTATCTTGTGATTGTGTTTCTATCAGTGATTCTTGATATGCTACTGTGATTTTGAATTGAATACTATTGAATCTAGTCTAGCATATGAAAAACTTAACATGGTATCAGAGCTAACCTGATTAGAGCAGCTTTCACAAGGTGAAATTCCCCCTCCTCTCTCTGGAAGAAACTAGGGTTTCTGCAAAAGTTGGAGGATTGAAGATCTACTTGAATAGAAAGTTGCGCCCTCCCAAAGCGCATCTATTGAGCCCTAGATCAAAGTTTTTGGGTGGCTAGATCTCCAGGAAAGCCAAACCCTAGTTTGGCAGTGAACCATAAAAACTGCAGCAAAACAAAACTAGAAAAGCTACAGTGCTGCAACTTTGCAAGTAGGATTTGAGGACTAAATATTAGAGATCTCCGGAAAGCAACTGGACCAACCAACTCGCCTCCTCCAAGCGCATCTACTGGTAAGGTCAAACTCCTATTTTGACAATTTTCATTTTTGAGTGACTTACTGGTCAAGATGGCCCCAAGCATTAAGCTTGAGGACAAATTGGAAGGCCTAGAAAACTTCCTGGCTTGGAAAGTATAGGATTGGCCTCAACTTGAAAGAGAATGGTCTTGAGAAGTACATCAAGAATGAGATTGCAGAACCTGAAGAAGTTGAAGCTACGGAGAAGCATGAACAAGACCTAATCAAAGCAATGAGGATCATTGTTGATTCCATTAAGGATCACTTGATCCCTCAAGTGTCATCCAAGAAGACACCTAGGCAAATGTATGATGCACTTTCCATAATGTATGAAGGAAAGAACATCAACAGAAAGATGAATCTAAGAACTCAATTGAAGGGCACCAAGATGAGCAAAGGAGAATCTGTTCAAGATTACTTCACAAGGATCTCCTAGATCAAAGAGAAGCTAAGTGCTATTGGAGATACTCTTGATGAGGATGAATTGGTTATGACTGCTCTCAATGGCCTCACTAGGCCTTGGGACTCATTCATCCAAACTTTGTGTGCCAGAAAAGAAAGTACGATGTTTGACATAGTATGGGAAGATTGCATACAAGAAGAAGCTAGAGTAGCCAATAGAGAAGCTCTTCTCAGAGAAGATGATCAGGATCTAGCTACCCATATTAAGAAAAGAAATCAATCAAACTTCAAGAAGAGTAATCATAACCATTCAAAGAAGAAATTCTAGAGAAGAAAGAAGAAGAAGGATTACTCAAGTTATCAATGCTACAACTGTCATAAGTTAGGACATATTGCTATAAAATGTCCATCACTAAATAACAACAACAAAAGACATCTTGCTCATTTAGCTGAAGATTAGAATGAAGAAAGACCTCGAAAGAGAACTAGAGGAGAAGATGTAGAGGAATATGTGTTATTCTCTGCACTCTCTGGATCTGTAACACCTGGAGAAGATACATGGCTTATTGATAGTGGTGCATCTAAGCACATGACAGGAAAGAAGACAACTCTGTCAAATATTGAAGAGAAGAATGCTTTCTAGAAAGTATCATTGGGAGATGACTATCAATATCCCATCAAAGGTATTGGTGAATCAAGCTACAAGCTTGACTTTGGGACCTCCATGAAGATGAAGGAAGTACTGTATGTACCAGGTTTGAAAAAGAACCTACTCTCCATCTCAACTCTAGACAAGAAATGATATAGAGTTGCTTTTATAGATGGATAAGTACTAATGTGGTCCAAGGGTAAGATACTTGAAGATGCTGTAGTCATTGGAGAAGGAGGACTGTACAAGCTCAAAGGACATCCAGAGACAACCCTTGTCCATGAGACTACCAGCTCAAGTGAATTGTGGTATAGGAGACTTGCTCACATCAACTACAAAGCTTTGCCCTATGTAAGCAAGGTGGTAACAGGGTTACCAGATCTGAAGATCGAACATGAGGGAACCTATAGGGGATGTGCACAGGCAAAGAACATCAAGAATCCCTTTCCGAAAAGTGACACAAAGACTAAAGGTACGTTGGAACTAATCCATTATGATGTATGTGGTCCTATGCCCTCCATTTCCTTAAGTGGATATGAATACTATGTCACATTTATTGATGATTATTCAATAAATACTTGGATACATTTTTTGAAGAATAAAAGTGAAGTGTTCGGGAAATTCAAGGAATTCAAAGCCTTGATAGAGAACCAGTCAGAAAAGAGAATCAAGACACTAAGAGCAGATAATGGTGGAGAATACACTTCAAATGAATTTGAAGCATTCTGTAAGGAGGAAGGAATCAAGAGGGAACTAACCACTCCCTATAATCCCCAACAAAATGGTGTTGCAGAAAGAAAGAATAGAACTATCATGGAAGCAGTGAAGACTATGATTCATGACCAAGACCTCCCTATGCACCTATGGGCTGAACCTGCAAGAACTGCCGTATATGTGCAAAATAGATTATCTCACAGTGCTCTTGAATTCAAGACTCCTGAAGAAGTGTATACCGGAAAGAAACCTGAAGTAAGCAATCTCAAGATATTTGGTTGTCTAGTATATGTACATATTCTGAAAGAGAAGAGAACGAAATTGGATCCTTCTGGTAAGAAGGGAATATTTGTAGGATACTGTGAAGTCTCCAAAGCCTTTAGTATATACATTTCAGGATTCCATCATATTGAAATTAGTAGGGATGTAACCTTCGATGAAGAGGCAGCTCTTAAGAAATCTAGAAGGTGTCAGCTTGAAGAAATACATGAAGAAGATGAACCTCCTAGAAGGACAGAAGTTGAACCAACTCCTGAAATAGTAGCATCAGAAGATCATGACATGCTAGAGCCTCGGGATCCCCCTACTATGGATATCTCTCGAAAGAGAAAACCTGCTTGGGTAAGAGAAATCATGCAAGAAGCAGAAAGATATGGAGCACCAGAAGGTTCCACAAGAACCAACAATAGATCAAAGCCATATTCCAGTTATGTAGCTTTGATGTGTGATCTTGTAGACCAAGAACCCAAGAACTATGAGGAAGCTGCACCAAAGAAAGAATGGGTTGAATCAATGACAAAGGAATATCGGTCGATCATGAATAATGATGTTTGGGATATAGTTCCCAAATTAGAGTACAAGAGTGTGGTTTCTTCGAAATGGATCTACAAGATAAAACATGTTGTGGATGGAAGTATTGAAAATTACAAAGCAAGATTTGTGGCTAGAGGATTCTCTCAGAAAGAAGGAATCGATTATGAAGAGACATTTGCTCCAGTAGCAAGGTACACTTCCATTAGAACTATCATGGCACTTGCCTCCATGATGAAATGGGACTTGCACCGAATGGATGTAAAGACAACCATCCTTAGTGGTGTTATTGAGGAAGAGGTTTACATCGAGCAACCACAAGGATTTGAAGTCGAAGATAGAGAAACTCATGTATGCAAGTTGAAAAAGGCTCTGTATGGACTAAAACAAGCTCCTAGAGTTTGGTATGGTAGAATAGATAACTTCCTAACAAGCATGGGCTTTACCAAGAGTAAAGCTGATCCTAATCTTTATATAAAAATTATGGATGATGAACCAGTCATACTATTATTGTATGTGGATGATCTATTTCTGATTGGAAATGAGAAACAGATCAAGGATTGCAAGAAGAAGCCAGCTGAAGAATTTGAGATGAAAGATCTTGGATTAATGCATTATTTCCTAGGGTTGGAAGTGTGGCAGAGCCCAGAAGGAATCTTTCTGAATCGGGGAAAGTATGCACTAGAAGTATTGAAAAGATTTGATATGTTGGATTGTAAAGTCATGGCCACACCCATGGACACCAACTTAAATCTATTGTCTAATGAGACATTCGAGCTAGTAGACATGACCCACTACGGACAAATTATTGGGTCATTGATGTATCTGATGAACACAAGGCCAGATATATGCTTTGTTGTGAACACCTTGAGTTAGTATGTAGTTAAACCTAGACGGGTTCACTTAATAGCTACAAAGTGTGTGATGAGGTACCTAAAAGGTACGATTGATTTGGGACTGTACTATGGAGGAGATCATGGCTACAATTTGCATGGATATACGGATTCAGATTGGGCAAGAAGTGTTGTAGACATGAAAAGCACATCAGGTGGATGTTATTTTCTGGGATCCGCCATGATCTCATGGTTTAGTAAGAAACAATACAGTGTTGCTCTCAGCACGACTGAAGCATAGTATATTGCAGCTTGCTCCACTTGTTGTGAAGCGATATGGCTTCGAAAGCTGATGTCAGGAATATTTGACATGGAGGTGGACACTACAATAATTTTTTGTGACAACCAGAGTTGTATAAAAGTGACAGAAAATCCGGTGTTCCACGACAAATCGAAGCATATAGAAATCCGATATTTCTATATAAGGGATATGGTACAAAAGGGAACCATTAAGCTCCAGTATGTGGGTACCGATGAGCAAGTTGCTAATATACTGACCAAGCCTCTCTCTCGAATGAAGTTCTAGTATTTCTGCGACAAGCTTGGTGTAGTTCGGAAGGACTTTCCTCACAAGGAGGAGAAGTGATGGGACTACAAATGATGGACCATCTTTAAAAAAGGAAGATCAGGTCGGAGACATGAACCCTCCTCGGTCAAAGGGGGAGCAGGTTTATGATATGAAAACTTCCCAAGAAAGGGGGAGTAATGACGAGATATGCTCTGCAGATGATACTCTAATGTGGAGAGTATAGCTACATTCATATGTAGATTCCATAGAGTTAACACTCGCTTGGGAGTGGTCCTAACCTGTGTGGTATGGATTCTCTATGATGAGTCCTCACGGATGCCAGGACCGACATTGTGTATGTAGTCGAGATCTGCTTTGCAGATGATACTCTTATGTGGAGAGTATAGCTACATTTATATGTAGATTCCATAGAGTTAACACTCGCTTGGGAGTGGTCCTAACCTGTGGTATGGATTCTCTATGATGAGTCCTCATGGACGACGTAGTATAACACTCACTTGTGAGTGGTCCTAACCTGTGTGGTATGGATGGGCTACGGATTGGCACTAGGTGGTCGAGATCTACATTTAGTTGTAGATGATTCAGCTGATCAATTTCATGGATCATGCTGATGGATGACTGCATCATCCTTGGACTTATGTCCTAAATTGATAGGGATTTATCATCCTGTAATTGGATCATGTGTGGATTTCATCGTCCTTGGACTTATGTCCTAAAGTGGTAGGGATTTATCATCCTGCAAATAGATCATGTGTATTGTAGGTAGTGTGGTGGAAAAAGAATCGAGAAGATCGAAGTGTTGCTGCAAAGGATCGAAGTGCTGCTGCAAAGGATCGAGAAGATTGAAGTGTTGCTGCAAAGGATCGAGAAGATTGAAGTGTTGCTGCAAAGGATCGAAATGATTGAAGTGCTATTGCAAAGGATCGAAAGATCGACACGTTGCTGCAAAGAACGGATCAAAAGATGAAGAGTAACTGTTTCGAGTTACTAATTGTGAAAAAATTCCTGTGACGTATATATGTATCTCCTCAATGTACTGTTGAAATTGTCTCTCTGTTCTCCTATAGTCTATGATGATGTTGTTAGTAGAATCACCTTCTCGTTAAGGGGGACTGTTGAAATCTTGTAACTTCAAAGGATATTCTAAATGTATTTTACTGATGTAACCCTAGGGAGATGTTATTATTCCTCCGATGGGGTGTTACTATTGTATTTGGTCATCATAGAGTCATGAGGTAAAGCCTCCTCTTGTGTCGGGTCTTTAGTACCCCAATTAATAATATAATATACTATTTTGAGTATTCTTAGGTAAATTCAGCCCAAACAGTTTATTGGGGTTGACTTGTCTAGTGAAAAAATTGAATTGACAATTAATATAAATAGAGGAGCTATGGTTCTTATTTGAACACACAAACTCACTCACTTGTGTAGCGCATCGGAGAGAGAGAGAGACTGAATAGAAGGAGGAGAACAACTGTTTTCGGGGTTGTCTTTTATACATCTTATATAGAGGAAGTTTTTGTTGGGTTTTCTTCTCCTTGAGGGTTTTTCAGGATAAATGTTGTGTCTATCTTGTGATTGTGTTTCTATCAGTGATTTTTGATATGCTGTTGTGATTTTGAGTTGAATACTATTGAACTACTATAGCATATGAAAAACTTAACATATGTGTGGACCATTATGAATTGTGTTGATTCCTAACAACCTTTGTGGATGGAGCTTGGGAATGACTCGCCACTAGTTTAGTGCCCAACAACCTTTATGGTTGGGAAATTTATGGGTTGTAGCCTTAGTGAGCTTATTGGGTTGTGTAGAGGTACATTGAACAAATGAATGTTCCCCAATAAATTGAGTTGAGATGAAGCATGTTGATTTAGTGCATGTTCCCCAATGAACCTGGTTGAGCTGATGCACGAGTGGCTTCCCACTGTACTGGAGAAAGTTGTGGAGCTAGTGCATGTTCTCCAATGAATGGATTGAGCTGATGCACAAAGATTGATTAGTTAACACTTCTCATTAGAATAACATTGTGTTGGAAGATCTTCCTTATGATATAGAGATGTTTTAGATAACAATGGTGTACAAATGATATCTAGATGTGTTCTAGTATGATAATACTGATTATGCCTCCCTGACTAAGAGGGAGTGTTGGTGTAGTAGTTGCGTGAGGCATGCTCACATAGGTCAGCCCAAGAAACATTATAATAAAATATATTTTTATTATTACATAACACAAGTCTCCCTAGTTAAAAGTCACTTAGAAACAATATAAATAGAAGGCACCTCACCTCATTTGGACACACTGCAACAAACTAATTCGTCACTGATACAAGGAGTTCACTACTACAGCTAGGAGGAGTGTTTTTTGGGGTTCTTCACTTTGGGTGAGTTTATACTTTGTGTTCTTGGGGTTTGTGCTACTACTATTTGGATGTACATCGATCTCTATTGGAAGGCGTGAGCTCGAGGGAGACAATATTGCTGTATTGTCTATGGTTGGGAGGTGACTAAATATCATTGTGGTTAAACGAGCTCCACACATTTATTTTGTTTTTGTGCTTTGTCATTCTTTTAGTGATCATGATTATACATCTACAACATCTAACAAATACATGGTACAATTTTGACACTTTTATCAACTGCTAGAAAAAGTAATGCAGTTAAAATACTAAATACATGGTGGTTATGGTGGAGGTATGCTGGATTGCTGGTTAGAAATGGTGACTGGTCAGATGTAGGAGAGTTGAACGCCATAACATTTCTTCGTATAATGAAAATAGCTTTGGAAAGAGTCATTTGACCCCTTTAACGGTTAGGATATTTCAAAATTGACATTTGGCGGCTTTTCATTTGCAAAAGAAGAATGACATCAGAGAGTATCTTTGGGGTCCACCTAGCATGTGTACTTTGGCAACAGTTCTACGTTGATGCTAGCTACCTTCTTTGATTTATGGTTCTTGGTGGAAACCACCCCAAATTCCCGAGGCAGTAACGCCCAGTGGGCTTGGAGGTATCTAAAAATTTCCTCAAGAAGGTGTGATCAATCAAATCAAACCATTTGTTCTAGGTGGTTTTGGGGAGAATGCATCATCGAGAAAAAATTAATCTCGTGCCCTTTATCGATGCTTTATTTATTTGAGGCTTGAGCCATTGACATTAGGAGAATTTTGAGGTAAAAAATGGACCTCACAAGGGATATATTAAAATATTATGAACTATGCATTTTATAGGGAATGTATACTTGACAACTCACATTTCCACTACATTAAATATACAATTTAGATATATTTCCACTATATTAAATGTACAATTTAAATAACCATGGTTGAGTTACATACTATAAACAAAAATAATAATAAATGTTATATTGAAGTGACTAAAAGCTAATTTTAATTTCCAAAAAATGTGTAGTAATTGGATGCATTCATGTCCTTGAACTTGGGGATCACTTTTAATAATAAAATATAAACACAATGAAATGACAATCAAATATGTTTTAATAATAAAATATAGACACAATGAAAATACAATCAAATAATACAAAATTAAAAAAACATCAAAATTTTCAAATTTTTTCCAACCACACATTTAAAATTGAAATTTAAAATAAAAAGATATATATTTATATTTTTAATTTTTTATTACAACTTATATTCTTTTTATTTATTTATATAATTTATGTATTTTTATGATATAATTAATTTAGTTTTTGAAAATTAAAATTTAAGATAACATGTCTCTTTTTAAGTTTTATTATAATTTATCTTTCTTAGGTTTTAAATAAAATTTACATCTAATGTGCTTAAGTCATTATTCCAAAATTAAAATTTTAAATAATAAATATATATGTATTTTTTTAATTTAAATTGCTTAATTTCTTATTAAACCAATTTATTTGCTTTTATAATGAATTCTCATAAAATATGATGTTTATGAATTGTATAAAATATCATTTAACCATTTTATGTTTTTTTAAATATATTAATAAATTAATCACTTATTATTATTATTTTTCTACATTTTAAAATATATATAAAAATATTTTAACATATTCATTACATACTCTAAATTATGTGTGTATGTGTGTGCTAGAGGAATCAACAATGATGTTAGTTTCGTGCTCGTGTGATACGTGGTCGATTTCGAAGGCTTCAGTATAACCCATATGCACGACCAATGATGGGCTCAACCTTCGTGCACATTTTGTCGAGACTCGAAACACTGACTTGCTTAACATTCTGTATGCCTTAACATAACGTACAGTTGCCAATCGACCTACATCCCTGCCCTTTATTAATATATTTATTATACATTCTAAATTTTAAAAATTAAAATTTTGATTTTAATAATTTTTTATTTCAATACAGGTTAGCACATATATTCTATACTTAAATCTAATCTTTAAAATTTAATTTAATAATTTAGAATTTGAGTTTTTCATAGATTTTAATTAATTAAATGTAATATAATTTTGTAAAATATTGTTTTTTAATGTAATTATATAAATTAATATTTAATATTTTAAACTTAGATTTTAATATTTTGTACAATGTAATGTTTTGTAGTTTTTAATTAATTGTACTATAATTTAATAAAATATTACATTGTAATATGATGTTTTTGTTTATAATTTAGTTTTTTGAAAGTTAGCTTTTAAATTGGGTTTTTTTTATGAATATATTATTTTGTAATTTTTTTATTGTAAATTTTTTTATACAAATTTAATAATAAAATATTTTAAAAGTATTAGAAAAATTAATAATACTTTTTAAAAATAACAAAATAAAATAAAGTTCAATTAAAAATATATAATTATATGATGTTTTTAAGATTAAGAAAAATTAATGAATATATAATATATTTATAAGTAAAATTGTGTAAATAAAAGATGTTTTTAATATTAAAAAAAATTAGATAAATATAACATATATTGAAAATTGTGTAAAGACATGCATGCATATTAAGTGAAAAGACATATTTTTTTTTTCAAAATATATGAAGAGACAATAATATATTTTATTGAAAAAGTGTGAAAAGACATTAGTACTTTACTTTATGTGTAAAAGTACTTGTAAACTACCATGATTAACCACACATTTTTATCAACCTTTTAGAATATGACAAATAAGCAACCTTAATTCAAGTAATGACAACTCAACTATTATAGATGATGTCATTCTCTAGATTGTGATTGGTTCTTAAAAAGTTGATTTTAATAGTATTTTTTTGTTTGGAAGCCCATTTTTTACCTCAAAATTCCCCTAATGAACACAACCCTTGCAAATTCCAGTGGTAGCTTTGATGACTGGGAGGCCTTCAACCATAGAATTCTTCTATAATTGATGCAAGTATTTGAAGTTCAGATGACTGAAGCTCTCATGCCACAGTCTACTAACTTTATTTCTATGAGTCAACAATGCGTGGGGCTTTGCATCTGCCACAAAATGGGAGAACTCGTAGGCTTTTGCATGATGGTTTGCAAGGCCTTTTGCTAGAAGTTTTCAAGATGCAAGTTCTGTGATCTCTACATCATCCGGGCTAAAGGAGACTCTCTTGGGTACTCCCGTATGTGTCATTTGATAAACACTTAGGAGGTTTGATGCAAGAGATGATACATACAGAACATTGGAAAAATAACCATGCTCAAGATCTATAGTACCTTGTCCTTCAGATATGATGGTGGAGTCATCTCCCATGTGGATGGGAATGGATTTGCCGGTCTCTAAAGATGAGAAGGAGTCTCTTTCAGCCATCATGTGGTTCGAAGCTCCAAAATCTATCAAGGGTGCTTTGGACTTCGAAGTGCTTGCCATGAGGGCATGACCTATTTCATGCTATGGTTCTTGATCTTGTTGATCTCTCATCTGAAAGATTTCCGGAAGATTGATGTGATTTCTCTTAAGAAGAGAGGTAGCTTCATCAAGTTTCTTTTTCATGCAAGCATGTTTAGGGTGGAATCCCTTCCTGCAGTATGAATACTTGACTTTTCCCTTTCCATGATGCCCTTTTCCTTAATTCTTCTTTGAACCAGAAAACTCTTCATGATGTTGGTTTTCAACTTTAGGTTAGGAGCTTCGAATTTGGTTTTTGGGTTCTTCTGCTGCTGTCCTTTACCCTTTAGATATTTGCGCCCTGAGACATGGAGGGCTTGATAATGGGAGGACTTGATGACCCCCATCTGGACAAGCTTATCATGTTCACTTGTTAAGGACTCAATGAAGGCATTAGGTGAAGGCATCTTCCATCTAGGGGTTGTGAGCTTCCCCACACAGAATGTAGAGACAAACATCGAATAATCAGCTCCAAGTTTGGAGAGTATGGCGAGGATGAGCTGATCATCCTCCTTCTCCACCTTACATTGCTTCAACAGTAAGACAATGTGCTTGAACTTTGTGAAAAAATCATTTAAGGTCTCGAAATTGGAAGGTTGGAGAGACAGCAACTCATTCTCAAGATGGTATACTCTCAAATCATCATATTTTTCATACAGGGTTTCCAATTTGTCCCATATTTCCTTTGGAGTCTTCAATCCCGAGAGATGGAAAAGAAGATCCCTGGAAACAGAGAGGCACAAGAATCCAAATGCTTCATCTTTCTTGTTCAAGAATCTAGCTTTGTATGTCACAGAAGTAGGTTCTTCAGTATCCATAGTGACCCTATAGAGTCCTCTGGCACATAGTTGGATCTTCATGTCTCCTTTCCATGAGTGGAAATTGAACGGAGTCAAAAGTTCCACGGAAGAAGCCATCTGAAACTGCTGGAGCGAATGCTTTCACCTGTTAAAAACCTGCAAATCACAACAAAAGGGGCACTGTAAGGTCGGACAGCCTGCACATTTTAGGCTTTCATCACACCCAACATAGTTGATCAAGCAAGCTTGATCAACAATTTCCTTACTTGGGGTATTAAGTGGTAAGCCTTGGCTTCTGGTGCAGTGCTAGAATTTTGAGCTTTTGCTCAATTTTTCATGCAAGATCTGTCAAAAACTTTGTTTTTTAGATATCTGAGCTTTGTCCCGTCGTGAGCTCTAATACCATATTAAGTTGTCACAGTGGTCTAGAAATTGAAAACATAGTCTCACAAAGAATACAGACAAATATGCATAAAATTGGCAAAATGGTGCTGCAATGGAAGTAACAGCTCTGTATAATCAAATGAAAGAATGATGATATAATACAATGATCATGCCAGATGCATGAATGCCAAGACAATTTGAATTCCCAAGGAAGTCATTCGAATTGAATGAGTGAGTCTAGCTTAACTGAATGTAAGCCACAGTGAACACAAAGTTAACCACTGATCAAAACCCTAATTAACTCAACTGAGTCCTAACTGAAGTTGGAGTGCAATAAATGACTGAGTCTAACTGAAAGTAGCTCAGACACTTGTCACTGCAAGCCAACCAACAAGTGGTAGTGCATCAATAACTCCAATGAACCTCGATGAGGTTAACTGAAGTATAACTGACCATGGGAGGTGGTTGGAGGTGCCCTTGTTGACTCCAGTTCATTAAATATTAATTAAATAATCAATTTAATGAAAGGAGGCGCCTTCATTGCTCTGTTTAACTGATTGTAACCATCAGTTATCAATTAAGTGCATTTATGACACTTAGATCACCCTTGGAGTGCTCCAGTTAGCCTCCCCGAATGAAGGAGAAGGCTTAGTTGGTCTCCTTGACTTAAGGTAGGCATGGGTGTGCTCATGCTGATGTCATACGGTGCTCCTCTGATGTCAATTAATTCAATAAAACTTATGATAGTGGTTTAACTAGGCCAAATTGACCAAAATGAGTGTGTATGGTGGTAAATGTCTCCAACAACATGTTTAACGGCTTTTGTAGGAACACGATTTAAAATAAAATTTGGACAACTTATAGCTTCAACCCAAATTTTTTTTATGTAATCCTTAAGAATAAAACATACATCTAGCCATTTCAACTACAGTTATGTTTTTCCTTTCAGCAACACCATTTTATTGAGGTGTGTAAGGCTACAGTTATGTTTTTCCTTTCAGCAACACCATTTTATTGAGGTGTGTAAGGTATAGTCTTTTGGTGTTGAACACCATGTTTAGATAAAAAATCTTCAAATTCATTCTTAACAAATCCCCCCCCATTATCTGATCTTAAAGTCTTAATCTTCTTACCAGACTCATTTTCAACCAAAGATTTAAAAATTTGAAATATTGAAAAAAGTTCACTTTTATTTTTCAAGAAATAAACCCATGATTTTCTACTAAAGTCATTAATAAAAGTAAGAAAATAGACTGTACAAGATAAAGAGGGAACTTCAAGAGGACCACAAATGTCACTATGAATTAATTGCAAAGGTTCTTTAGCACGCCAAGCTTTACCTTTCTCAAACATTTCTCTGTGATGTTTACCAAGAACACAACCTTCACAAACACCGTTAGTAGAAGAAATATGAGGCAAACCATGCACCATTTTAGTTAACAATTGCATTTTACCATAATTCAAATGACCTAATATTTCATGCCATAATTTACTTTTTTCATCAGCATGGGCAACATAGGAATAAAAAGGTTTTCTTTTAGTTGAGTTAAAACCAGCAAATTTATATAGACTAGCAGTGTGATCAACAGGACTAGAAGAAACTACTTTGAAATTTTGATTGATATCTTTAAAAACATATTTGTCAGACCATGCTTCAAATTTAAACCCTTTTTGACAAGCAGGATAAATAGAAAGTAAGTTAATGGACACGTGTTCAATATGAAAAACATCTTCCAATTGACCATTAGTAACATTAACATTACCGGAACCAAGTACGGAAAGTTATTTACCATCACCTATAGAAACTTTCTAAGATATGTGCTTACAATTGTCATAAGAAGTAAATAAAGAAGCATCACCAGTCATATGTTTAGATGCACCAGAATCCATTATCCATTCCACGTTGGAAGAAGAATTATTAGGCAAAAAAATAGATGCACATAAAGCTACTTGAGAGTCATGAGAATTTTTCTTTTTAACTGTAGCCATATAAATGTTTTTCTTTAAAACAATTCTTTTCAGGATGGTTATTTTTACCACAATGTTTACAAGGTTCATACACTTTCTTCTGTTTACTATTTTCATTAGAAGCATGAGAAGCATGTCTAGAATTAGTATTAGAAGGATTGGACCCTTTAGCATTATTAAAACTTTTCTTATGATTCTTATTAACTGTAGTTAGAGCTTTATTAGGCATGAGTTGTCATGAAACAATTGACCTTTCTTGCTCATTGATTAATCATTTACAAAAATCATCAAAAGTTTGCTTCATAGTACTTTGAGACAATTCTAGAGCTCTATTCGTAGTTTGGATGAACATATCAAAACAAGATGTCATTTTATGTTCTACAAGAATAATAAGAGTAGTGTCAGTTTTCTTGTAATCTTTACCACAACTATTTAATTTCTCATTTGAAGTTTTCAATTCACCAAGATATAACTCAACTCTTTCAAAGTCAGAAGGTTCGAGGTCAAAGATCTTCTTTTCAAGATAATATGCAGAAACATCATCATATTTATCAAATAAAGAGGAAAGGATTTTCCATACCTGAACCGGGCTGTCTTCTACCTCAATACTTACCTGAAGACTATCTGAAACAGTTTGACCAATGAGCCCCCTTGCTTCATCACTTCTAGCTTCCCATATAGCCAAATCATTAGCAGTAGCAAGTTTCTTGTGTTTACCATTAACTAGCCTCCAAAGATTCTTACTCCTGAGAACATCAATCATCTTTCTCTTCCAGGGAAAATAGTTAGAACCAACTAATTTAGGAACAAAAGCTACTTCGGAAGTCATAATGAGTGAAATTTTGTCAAGAAATAAGAAACCCTAATACTGAAAAATGACACAAAACAGTGAAGAACTTGAAAACAGTTACACTTTACTGATCTGAATCTGCAAAAGCACATAGTTAGAAACACAGTAAAGAAAAGAGAAGAAACTTTCACTTACAACCCTATGAAAAAATGTGCCCAGAAAAGCCAGCCTTCTGTTCCGGTTGCGTCAGTGGATCCAGAATGGCTGTTCCCATTCCAAAAACAAGTTATAATAAAAAAACCGGTAACAAATGACCAAGTTACGACCCTTTTTTATAACAGTCATTTTTATTACCAAAAGAAAGCCCAAAAATGATCAGTTTTGTGTTCTGGTCACAAAAGTGGATCCAGAATGGCTGTTATAATTCCAAAAACATGCTATAATAAAAAAAACGGTAAAATATGACCAAGTTACAACCCTTTTGTATAATTGTCATTTTTATTACCGAAAAGAAGCCCAGAAATACTCAGTTTTTTGTTCTCGTTGCATGGGTGGATCCAGAATGGCGTTTCCGATTCCAAAAATAGGTTATAATAAAAATTTCGGTAAAAACTGACCGAGTTACGACCCTTTTTTATAACTGTCCTTTTTATAATCGGAAGAAAGATCTCCTTGAGAAGAGCCCCGAAATCATGTAGATTTACAGAAAAACCATCAAGAAACCCTTGAAACAATTTTCCAAAAATCTTACACAACAAGTTAGGGTAAGGGTGAAAAAAAATGCAGAAATATGCACAAATCTAAAGAGAAGCCTAATGGCTACCAGATAGAAAAAAAATCTACAACAAAATGACAATTCCCAAATGATAATCGTTATTGAATGAAAACTATAGAAGGTACTAGATCATAGCAACCTGCTCTGATACCATGTTAGAATAGTAGAGTCAAGCTAAACTAGTTAACCTATCTAAGCAACCAACAACATATCATAAAAGATAAGAACATGAAAAGAAAAGGACAAGAGAACACCGATATACATGGTTCACCCTAATAGGTTACATCCATGGGAAGGTAGTCCTCTATCATTCTCCATAATGTCTTCTCCAATCTTACAAGAGAGAAAAGCACATATACCCCAAAGAATATAGATGATGTACAACAATGTCACAATAGTACCACTACTACATCAAGAATACATGATATGTAGAGACTCACTTGACCCTATTATATACTAAGAGATGAGGAGAAATTACTCTTACATATTGCATGTGGGATAATATAATTCTCCAAAATAACATCTCTTAATACAATACCATGGACAAATACTCTACACAAGTAAATACAACACCATATAACTATGAGTTAAAATGTATTACTCTTTTACATAAGATTGTAGACAAATTCCGACATAATACAAAGACATTATTACCTTCCAAGGAATATAATATATTCCAACATTAACTGTTTGTGAAGTAATTGAATGTAACTGGGGGTTAACTAAGACTAACTAGTACTAAGACCAACTGACTAAAGTAGGTTGGTGTCGGGACTTCCAGTGGCTCCTAAAATGTAGGGATTGGTCTAGGAGGTGCCCAAACTGATGCATGCACATGCAGTAAGTGGTAGTTAACCTCTAGCAGTGTTCCCCACACTCTAGTGACTGGTACATGTGTCCCCATTAGGCCAAGTGGACCCAATGATACTAGGGACCCAATTGATTAATTAAGGTTCTTAAGCTAGCCTAATTAATCTAATAGAAAGTATGGACAAGGGAGGATTAATAATCCTAACAAGTATAACACTCAATTGTGAGTGGTCCTAACCTGTGTGATATGGATGGTCTACGATGAGTCCTCACAGACAATAGGATCGACATTGGGTGCGGTCAAGATCTACATTTAGTTGTAAACAATTCAATTGATCGATTTCATGGATCATGCCGATGGAGGATTGCATCATCCTTGGACTTATGTCCTAAAGTGATAGGGATTGATCATCCCGTAATTGGATCATGTGAGGATTGCATCATCCTTGGACTTATGTCCTAAAATGATAGGGATTGATCATCATGTAACTGGATCATGTGAGGATTGCATCATCCTTGGACTCATGTCCTAAAGCGATAGGGATTGATCATCCCGTAATTGGATTAGGTATGGATTGCATCGTCCTTGGACATATGTCCTAAAAAGATAGGGATGATCATTTCCGTAAATAGATCATGTGTACTGCAGGTAGCGTGCTGGAAAATGATAAAATAGATTGAAGTACAACAACAAAGGATCAAGTAGATCGAAGTGCAGTTGCAAAGGATCAAGAAGGATAGAAGTGCTTCCGCAAAGGACTAAAATGATTGAAGTGCTGTTATAAAAGGATCAAAAGGATCAAAGTGTTGTTGCAAAGGATAGAGAAGATCAAAGTGCTGCTGCAAAGGATTGAGAAGATCAAAGTGCTGTTGCAAAGGATCGAAAGGTCGAAGTGCGACTACAAAGGATCAGAAGATCGAAGTGCTGCTATGAAGGATCGAAATATTGAAGCATTGCTGCAGAAGGATCAAGTGATCATGCGCTGCAAAAGATGAAGAGTAATTGTTCCAAGTTACTAATTGTGAGAAAATTCATGTGATGTATAGATGCATTACCTCGATGTACTATTGTAACTGTCTCTCTATTCTCCTATAGCCTGTGATAATGTTTTCAGTAGAATAACCTTCTCGTTAAGGGGGAGTGTTGAAATATTGTAACTTCAAAGGATATTCTAAATGTATTTTACTGATGTAACCCAAGGGAGATGTTATTATTCCTCCGACGAGGTGTTACTATTGTATTTGGTCATCATAGAGTCATGAGGTAAAACCTTCTCTTGTGTCGAGTCTTTAGTACCCCAATTAATAATATAATATATTGTTTTGAGTATTCCTAGGTGAAGTCGGCCTAGACAGTTTATTGGGGTCGACTTGTCTAGTGCAAAAAGTCAATTGACAATTAGTATAAATAGAGGAGTTGTGGTTCTTATTTGAACATAGACTCACTCACTTGTGTAGCACATAGGAGAGAGAGAGAGAGATAGAACAAAAGGAGGAGAACAACTATTTTTTTGGGTTTTCTTTTATACATTTTATACAGAGGAAGTTTTTGCTGGGTTTTCTTACCCTTGAGGGTTTCCCAGGATAAATGTTGTGTCTATCTTGTGGTTGTGTTTCTCTTGGTGATTCTTGATATGATACTGTGATTTTTGAATTGAATACTATTGAATCTAGTCTAGCATATGAAAACTTAACAACGAGTACCCACTCTGCATACTTTTGACGGACCCCGCTACCCAAAAAACACGAAATAACTGAAAAATGTGATGATGACATCATCATCACGTTTTTCAGTTATTTCTTGTTTTTGGGGTAGCGGGGTCCGTCAAAAGTATGCAGAGTGGGTACTCGTTGGATGTAGAATTTAATTCCGCATCCAACGAGCTCTCTCGATCGAAATTTGAGTAAAACCACACGGATATATGTCGAAAATACGAACAAAAAAAGTAGTTTTTTTCTTTTCTTCCTTCAAAATTAATAAATATTATTTTATTATTTTCCTTAGGAGTCCCATTTGGAGTTGAAATTTCCTCTAATGAATTTTTAATTCTGCTGGAAAATACTTTGATTATTATTTTATTATTCTTTGACAGGAAGGTCAAGAATAAAACATTCATTATTTAATAAAATATGATGAAGGGGAACAAAAATGGATATATCTATTGAAATAGTGTTTGTTGAACCACAAGCGAAAAATGAAAAGTGGAAAACACCACTGAGTGAGAACTCAAGATGCAGGAGGCATCATCCCTAAAAATCAGGTCTGCACTCCTAGTTGAGTTGCTAAAGAGCAGGAGGGTCATAAATGACCAAGTCTTGGGAAAACTACTATTTAATAGTATGTCCATGAGCAACGATAGGCTAGAATTGGACGAGGATTAAAATCTGTATAATGCAAGAGATAACGCATTGATATATTTTTCTCTTTTGGTTCAACAAATAGGATCGAGGGTTCTAGATCAAGTAATTTGGTTGCTCTGGGAGTTGGTTGGGAGAAACAACTTCTCCACTTTTGTTTTCTTAGTGTTGGTACAAGGTTCCTACTCTATTTCTTATGAATTATTTAGATGCAGTACGTTGTATATGTAAAATGTTAAATTGCATTTATATTTCCAGAGTCTACTATTTTACGCATTTTTGTAGATTCCTTGTCCATGTTTAGTATATCTTATCTTTGTACAAAGTTAGATTGTTCTCAACATAACCGAGATCGGGCATTCACACCTGCATCAAGGAATTGTTAGTAATGAACTATTGTAGCAATTATTATTTCGTTCTAAGTTGAATTACTTAGGTATGACTGTCACTGATCCGTTATGTTTGAATGATTTAGAATTGATGAGTCCGCATCTAATGGATTGAATCCTCTATTTTTATATGGTATCAAATGTTCCTACTGTGTATTTCCTGCCTATATTGATTATGAAATTCTTCCTTAATTATGCATTACGAATTTAGGTTTTCGAATGAAACTATAATGCTTGTTTACAGTTTAGATTCGAGTTATTCAATATTGTGGTTGAAACTAATTTGCATAGAGAAAAACCGTAATTAAACTGTAAAAATCCTATAAGCAACTTAGCGCAGTTGGTTAAATGTTCTCAAATCATGTTTAGTCAGAGGAATCAAGGTATGGTTGTAAGCACTATGATACTTTCCATATCCAATTAACTTATAGTAAATTAAACCCCAAATCAACCAAAAACCGGTTGAATCTACAGTTAAACGTTGATCCATAACAGAAATCAGATCAACGGTTGAAAAGAGATTTCACACTTAGAAGCAGCGCCCAAGTTAAACCTAACCAAATCTCCTTTCATCATACAATGGAGATCGATATTGGAGAGATCGATGACGATAAGGACATTTCGCAGGAGAAAGAACGAGGAAGATAAAGGAGGGGCCGGGTTGCGAAATCAGAAGTTGATCGCTGGAATTTAAGATCGAGATCTACAGTCGAGATTGATCATAATATAGATCGACGGTCCACTGGTCACTTCATAGTTTTTGAAGTCCACCGTTGATTTGATGGAGACACTGATCAGATGGTTAACAAGCCATTTCACTGATCCACTAGCAAGTTGTTTAATGACAGAGAGCAGGCACGAGATTTTTTATCCAAAGGAATTTGTCACGGGCTTGAGTCCACCTGAGTGAGTTAAGCGTTGATTCACAAATTTGAAGGATCAATGGTCGATATTGTTTCCATAACAAGATCAACGGCTGGCAATAGTCACAGAAGTTTCATTGTGGAATTTGCAAGGGAGAAGATCAACGATCAGATTTCATTCGCAGGGAAGATCAACGGTTGATGATAGTCGTGAAGGTTTCATTGGGAATTCATAAAAGAAATTAGATCAACGATCAAGATTAAAGACGTAAAAGAGATTGATGGTTATAGAAGTTGTGGAAGGCGAAAAACAAGAAATAGGAAAAAGATAAGGAAAAGTGTTAAGCTTCTGAAGTCCAATTTCCACATCAAAACAAGATTGACGGTCAAGGTTGTTTCCGCAAGGATCAATGGTGTGGAAAGCCGATGCAAAATGCAGAATGCGAAAAATTCAAGAATTAAGATTTACGAAACGTAAATTTTCCAAAGTCCGATTTCCGCATCAAAGCAAGATCGATAGTCAAGGATTGTTCTGCATGGATTAACGGTGTGGAAAGTCGATGTGGAATGCAGAACATGAAAATGACAAAGACTCAGTTAACATGACTTGGAGTTTTCCGTGATCCAATTTCCTCATCAAATCAAGATCGACGGTCATGGTTGACTCCGCAAGGATCAACGGTGCGTAAATATTGTGCAAAATGCGGAAGGAGGAAAGGGGTCAAATGAAGGTATCCATATTTTGGTTTTCCGATTTTCGAGTTCCGCTCAGAAGGTGGAAGGTGGAAGAGTCAATCTAGTGCGGAAATGACTATTCTGGTTGCAGAGTGGATCTGTTAATGGCAGAATGACTGCTAAAGTGGTCCCTAAGCCCGAAATTGAAGTGCAAGGATGAATTTGACTATTTAAATATGGCCAAGGTCTCTTTTTGTTTGTATTTTCTCATAAGAGCTAGGAATTTTTATTAATATGTCTAAATATATATGCTTATAGATTTTTTTTTATATTGAATTTTGAGGTATGTTACAAGTGCAGTGGAAGAAGGAAGGGTCGTGGTTAGTCGGTCCCCGTCGCAATTGTAGGAAGCTAGTCCTTCTTGTGATCCTCCAACTGAGGTGCAAACATGTCGAAATCATTGTAAGGTTCGTGTTCCAGTGCCTAAATCACTTGACTTGGGTACATCGGAGTTTAACAGCATGATCCAGGAGATTTCCTATGTCAAGGTAGACCTTTCTGTGATACCCATGTTTATATTGCACAACATACAGTAGGCTGCAGTAGAATAAATAAAGGAATGAGAGCACACTGTATATTATAAGTTGAAGCAAACAATGAGCACCTTGTCTTCCCTCCAAAGTCAATTGGAAGATAGAGAGAAGTAGATGCAAAATTGGCAGTAGGACATGTAGCGACTAGAGAAAGTTGTTTCTCTCGCCTGTCAAAAAATTCAAAAGGTTGGGGTCACACCTGACATGATTCCCGAGGCTCAGGTTTTTAAGTTAGTGGAATTTGCTACCAACTTCCGACAGAAGATTGTATAATTAGAGGATAAGCTTATTCCTCGTATACCTCCTGAACTATTGGAAGAGCAACGCAGGGTAGAAGAAGAAGATGTATGACAGATTTAGGAGCTTGAGGAACTTTTTGCTAAGGAATATGATTAGGTCTCCAATGCTTGGGAGGCCTTGATGAATAGTGTCGAGTTGCAATAAATAATAGAAAAAATTCATGCAACAAAGTCCATTCTGGACGGTTTAAAGAATTCTTTGAAAACATTACCCAATCGAGAATATGGGTAAGGAAACTAACCTCAAAATATTGCAACAGTAGGTTGTTAAACTCTGGATATAGTATCAATGAAGAATCGATCGTCTCATGGAGCTTCAAGTTGAAGCATAGCAGGTCACAACGACCATTCACCCAGTACACATTCAAGTTCGACAAGTTATAGATATGACTGTGGTGGATAGTTCATAACATCTTAGTTCTAAAATTTCAGAACAAATTGTTAAAATCAAGGAATATGTTCACCATCGGACTGAGGATGTGATGAAAATATTCCAATATTTTAAAGCTAAGATGAACTCAAAAAAAGTTTTTATTTGAGGTGGATCAAGAAGAGCCACATGTGAGTTTTTGGGGCATGTTGGCGCTTGGTAATTTGAATAATTTTTGATTCTAAGATGGAAAACCAATCGCAGTGTGAACATGATTTCGATAGAGCAGGTGTGGAAAAGGTCAGCTCCATAATTTTGGGCAGTTTTGGGGAAATAACCTATGTATTATATGAGTTAGTTAGAAGGGTCTTCCACTTATGGGTAGTGGATGCGGGATGTAGATGCGACCAATAGAAACTATAAAATGTAAAGGGTTGGGATTTTGGGATGTTATCTTTGGTTCCATTTTGGTTGGAAAGATAAGATAGCACTGGCTGAAGTAAAGCTTTGGGTAAGTTTGTAGTATTGCTTACTGTCATGAGAAAGATAAAAAAGAGTCATGAATGTAATGTAGTGTTGATCTATTAGTTGTGTACGTGGATGTAATGTATTGGGGTTTATGGAGATATGTTTGCATGCTGTGTGTGTAGACCAAGTGTTCGGGTCACAACTCATGCCAAATGAAGAGCGCTTCTATGGTTTTATCTTGTATGGGTTTCCACGTTTGATGATTCCCGTGTCGAATGATGTATGTTAATTTTGTGTGATGTCTTGTGTTTTGCTACGACCTATGATAATATGTCCTTTCTACATGAGTAAATGTAATGACAATTTTTTTAATGAGCTAGTGAATAGGATTACGATTGTGAGAGGTTGTAGTACGTTGTTGTCTTAGTTACATGTTGGTTTATCTGTCATTATTGTTTGGTTTCTTGTCAGTTACTATCATGGAAATGCCCCCTTTACAACTCCAGAAACCTTTCATGAAGCTCTTATAGGTATCTTGGGTGAGACTTCACTTGCATCGCAAGTGCTGTCGATGGTAGTAATCCCTGTCAGGTGGGTACCTTGGATTTTGTTGGTTGGGCTGGAAGGTTGAACCTCGATTAGTCCAATTGAGACAACAATACACTATCATTTCCTATTCTTCTATTTGTGGGTTGCTACAAGGGTGCTTGGGAGATGAGTGAACATGCAAGAACACTAGCACCCAAATCATAGTGCAACCTATGAATTTTTAGAGATGAGGAGTATAAGGCATTGTGAAAGATATGTTGAAGAGATGCAAAAGTGTCATGGTTTACTGGATCATAAACTTGATAAATAAAAGTGAAACTAACAAAGAAAAACCGAGGAAGAGAAATATCACAGGAATCATTCATTGAAATAATTAGAAGCATAAATAAAAACAATGAACTTTATACAATAAAGAAGGATATTTCAAAGGGAAATAATAGTCTTGAAATAGATGATTTGGAAGAAAAAATAAAGGACTTGAAGGAGGAGGGGATGGAATAAGAAATAAAATAATTAAAATATGTGCCTACTCCAACTTAGTTAAATGGAAGGACCCCTAACCATCATATGAGAAATATATTTTAGATTAAAAAATAAAATAAAATAAAATATGCATTTTAAATACTAGTTTCTATCATACCAATATGTAAGGCAATATACTATTGAATATTAAGCAATATGAATAGTAATATTAAGATACAAATAAAATGTTTTTCAAACTTTTTGAATTATATATGTTTTCATTAATTTTATGTATTGTTGTTGTTAGTTTAAATTATTTAAAATTGATTTTTGTAAATGAACATAAGTTTTGAGAACTTTGTTGTTGGGTTTTGAATAATATTTAATAATAAAACTATATAAAACCTAATGAATTACTTAAAAAATATAAATTCTAAGTATTGTGATGAATTTCTAAATGTTAATAACATAATAGATAGAGTAGTTAGATTAATATTTTATATGTTCCATATTAAATTAATCATTTTACATATAGATAAATATTAATTATATTTTTTTACAAAATAATATTTCATTATTTTAAATTTCAAAAATAATATTTAAACTAACTTAATAAATTATTTAATATACAAATTTTTATTATTAAAATCAACATAAATTTGATTTCTTTAAACAAACATTAATAAATCCAACCTTAAAATAAATATATGTTATATAAATGAGAAATAAAAAGAAATTTAAACTAATATTAAAACTAATCTTAAAAACAAATTCTTAATAAATTATGTTACATAGGTAGTAACTTTATTTAAAAAAAATTGTAATAGTTACTATATTAAAAAATAAAAACAAATTTTTGATAAGAGTAATTTTATTTAAAAAAAAATATATAATAATTATTATATTAAAAAATTAAAAATAAATTCTTAGTAAATTATATTATATACAAAAGTAACTTTATTTTAAAATTTTTATAATAATTACTATATTAAAAATTTATATGTTTGAAAATAACAGTGAAAGTTAGAATTTAAAATTAAAGGGCATTATATTATATGCTTGAATATAACACTGAAAGTCTGAATTTAAAAGTAAAGGGCATTATATATTAAAAAGTATGGAAAAGTTATGAAAGTAAGAGTTTAAAAGTAAAGGAAAGAGATTTATTTACAACTATCTCACTATATGTTACCCCAAAAGTATCATTATTTTCTCGAAACATTGTTTCTTTCGACTAGTCTAGTTGATAGCTTTGATCGGTGTCTTAAATGTGAAAAATTAAGACTATATTGATTATTTTCTGGAAACATTGATTCTTCTGATTAAGACATATTGTCTTAAATGTGAAAAATTAATTCTAGGAGGGGATTTGAATTTTTCCATGGGATTATCTGAGATTTGGGGCATTAGAGCTAGATTTGATTCCCTTTCTGATTTTTTTACAAAATCTTTGGAGAACTTTGGTCTTGTGGACATTGTACCTTCTGTTATGCTTCCCACATGGACTAATAGAAGAGTTGGGGCTGAAAGCATTAGTAAAAGACTCGATAGGTTTCTCATATTAGCTGATATGCTAGGTTTTGATTATTTTTATAGTCAGTGGGTGGGAAGTGGTGGGGACTCTGATCATCAACCTGTTTTTCTTCAGATTTTGAATAGGGGGATTCAGTTGAAAAGTCCATTCAAGTTCAATCCTCATTGGCTTGAAAATGATGATTTGGTTAAATCTTTGAAAGAATCTTGGGTGGCTTATTCTGATAACCTACATGATTCCCCTGCTTCTCACTTTGCCTCCAACCTCAAGCGTATTAAGGATGTTTCAATTGCTTGGTCTATTAAGAAAAATGAGATGGAGTTCAAAGATTTAGTGGAAATTGAAATTATGCTCACAGTTGTTTCTCATAAGTTTGGTTTTGGTTTCTCATCTGATGAGGATAAGGTAGCTTTGATTGACTTGGAATCTTGAAAGAGAAAAATCCTTTTGGATCGAGAACATGAAGCCAGACAGAAAAGTAGGGCTATTTGGTTGCTCTGTGGGGATGACAACACACCTTTTTCCCAAAAATTGGCTAACCAAAGGAAGAATGTAAATTCTATATGGAAAATTAAAGATGATAGGGGAAACATGGTGGAAGGATTTGAAGCCATTGTTGGGGCTGCTGTTCAGCATTTTGAGACACTTTTCCAGGCTGATACAAATCTTTACCTTACTGAACTTTTGAAAATCTCTAATAATTTTCTATCGTCCATTACTGCTGAGGAGAATTATGATCTTATGAAACCTGTTACTCTAGAGGAGATAAATACTATTCTTACTCTTAGCAAAAATGATAAGAGCCCTGGTCCGGATGGGATTCTTGTAGAGGTTTATAGGGTTTTATTTGATGTAATGAGTTTGGATTTGTTAAGAGTTATTGAGGATTATAGGAAGAATGGCAAAATTCCAGCTGTTTTTAACTCAACTTTTATAGCCTTGATAGTAAAATCGGATTTCCCTAGTTTTTTTTTATGGTTACAAGCCAATTTCATTATGTAATTTCAGCTATAAGATTATTGGTAATATTTTATCTTCCAGGATTAAGAAGGTATTGGGTAGATATATTTCTTATGAGCAGTTTGGATTTTTGCCTGGTAGGAAAATACATGATGTTGTGGGTGCCATCCAAGAAGGCATTCACTCTATACATTGTAAGGGTATAAAGTCTGTGGTTCTGAAAATTGATCTATCTAAGGCCTATGATAGAGTCAGCTAGATTTATCTGTGGGTTATTTTAACCAAAATGGGTTTTTGTGTACCATTCATTACTTGGGTTATAAGTAGTTTAACCTCTGTTTCTTTCTCTGACCTGATTAATGGTGTGGCTTCTAGTTTCTTTAGGTCTGGACGAGGACTTAGATAGGGGTGTCCACTTACACCTTTGCTTTTTCTTGTTGTTGCTGAAGGATTGAGTAGGGCTCTTTTATCTGCTAAAAACAATGGTCTTTTCAGGGGCATCTCTTTTGGAAATAATATTTCATTGACACATGTACTTTTTGTTGATGACATTGTTATGATCACTGATGGATCTGCTCAGTCTTTATCAATTTTGTATGAAATTTTGATGGACTTTACTAAAGACACATGGATGATGATTTATGAGGATAAATCATCTTTCTATTATTCTGGGATTGATGAAGCAGAGTTGATCTCTTTGCAAAATATTTTTTCATATACTATCCTAAAAATTGACAATGGTATGAAATACCTTGGCTTTTATTTAAAACCTTGCAGATATTTACTGAAAGATTGGGATTGGCTCATTGCAAAAGCTGAAAAACGCATAAAGAATTGGAGTTTTAGATGGCTTCCTAGGGGTGGTAAGCTTGTTTTGATAAAATCTGTTCTTGAAGCTTTGCCTGTTTATTGGATGCATTTCTGGATTCCAGTAGGGATTATTGAGAAAATCAGAAAACTCTGTTTTAAATTTTTATGGTCTGGTAGTTGTGGGTCTTCTTCCGGATTGCCTTGGACTTCTTGGAAGGTATTGGCAAAGCCAAAATCTTTATGAGGTTGGGGTTTGAAAGTACCTGCTCTTTTTGCCAAAGCACTTGCTGCTAAAAGTGTTTGGAACATAATACATGGCTCATGGCTATGGGTTCAGATTGTCACTCAGAAATATATCAGGCCTCTCACATTGCTGGATTGGATCAGAGAAAAGGATAAAAAGAAATCATGTATATCCATTTGCTGGAAATCTGTGCTCTGGTCTTTTCATCTTATTGGTGATTTTCTGGTTTGGAAGATTGGGAATGGAGTTGATGTTTTTATTGGTTTGGATCCTTGGGCAGGTTGTAAATGGCGCCATTGCTTACCTTCACACTTGATTGATATTCTGCATTCTGCAAGTTATTTCTTTTTGAAAGATGTTGGGACATTGACTGTGTCTTACTTGATAGAACAAGGTTGGTTAAGCTTTGATGATCTAGGTCTTGTTGAGAATTTGGATATTAATGCATGGAATGGATACATAGCCATTCTAAAATCTAGTCATATCAAATTTAGAAATTAGGATGATGTACTTGTTTGGAATCAGGCTAAATCTGGTAAGTACTCCCCAAAAGGAGGATACATGCATTTGATTTTGGAACAACATGAATTGGAAACTGCTTGGTGGTGGAATATGTTTTGGCATTTTAAGTGCCCCCTTAAGTCAAAGATATTTTGTTGGTTTCCTTTTTAAGGGAAAGCACTCACTTGGGATATTCTTAATATTAGGGGTTGGGAAGGACCTGAACGATGTTACCTATGTAAAGGTGATGTTGAAACAAATTTTCATTTAGGGGTTGATTGCCCTTATACAAAATCTATTTGGAAGGAGATTGAATCTAAAGTTAATATTCTGAATCTATGGGTTGGGGACTCAATTCTTACTTGTTTGAAGAATTGGGTTTTCAATACTAAGGTAAAAATGATCAGATATTTACCTATCATTATATCTTGGTTTATATGGAAGGCTAGAAACCATAGCTGTTTTGATAACTTTACCACATCTCCTGCGCAGGTATCAACATCTACTTTGGGTTTGCTTTCAACTTATCCTCTGGATACTGCTATTTTGAAGATTAGAATCATCACTGAGGAAATTATTGACAAAACTAAACTTGGGGTTTTTTGAATGGTTCTGCTTATGGTAATCCACAATTGTGTGGTGCTGGGGGTATACTTTTCCTCAAAGATGACCATTATTTCACTTTTAAAGCTAGGTTGGGGGTTAGGACAAACAATCTTGCTGAGTTATTTACTTTGAAATTACTTTTAATCTTGGCATTGGACAAGTAGATTTCTAATATCCAGGTTTTTGGTGATTCCTTACTAGTCATTAACTGGATTTCTGGCAAATTTAGAATTCATAATTTGCAACTTGCACAGTTATTACAAGAAGTCAATAGACTTTCTGACTTCTTTGAGTAGGCAGATTTTAAACATATTTATAGGGAAATAAATACTTTAGTTGATAAGTTAGCAAATGATGGTGGGAAAGTTCAGCTTGGTTATTGGTTTATCTCTGAGTATCATGGGTTTGGAAGACATGATACCTTCTAGGTTTTTTAAGTTCAGATTGAACATGGGGACAAGATGGAATCTGATGGATGATAATTTTTTCTATGATCTATGCTGATGACTGTATGGAACATTATGTTTTTATCTTTTTGTATATATACAAGGATGTATATATGGTTGGTATTGATGAATTTTGTATGGCAATTTTGTTTTATACAGTTGGACTTGCTGATCATTGTATGAAGTTTTTTTTTTGACAGTTTGATACCTGTTTGGGACTGTGCTAACTAAGCTGGACAGACAGATGTATGGAGATATTTTTGGACAATTTGTCACTGTGTTGGATACTTTGTTGTCTATTTTGGATAGTCAGAAGATTTTTATTTGGATAGTCTGGTTTATGGTTGATACTTGTGAAGTTTTGTCATATGGAGCTGACCTTCTATGAAATATTTGGAGACTATTGATTGACATGTTGTTAATATGCAATTTTTGTAATTAAGACATATTTTTGATACTGTATAAGATTTTTTGAGGAGTATGAATTGGACAAATGGACACTTATCTTTTTTTGATAGTGGCTCATCTGCATAATATAATTTGTATAAAATTATGATTTTTTTCTATGGAAAAAAAAGCTTTGATCGGTGTGCACATCAAAGACATTTGCGTCTTTAATCACATTCTTTGCACTTGGTGAGAAAATTTCGTTATATGTATATATGAATTACTACAGTGAACTCGAATAATTTAGGGTTTCATGGTCGTTAAACTATTCTCTAGGTTACTTGTTCCTTCACCTTTATTATTAACAAAACATTTTTTAAAACATACACCAATTTCATTAGCTAGCCTTTCTCAAAGCACTTCTTCAAAAGATATCAAAGATGATTGCACATAGTTTATTTTATGTTTTTTTGGTTGTGATTGTTCCTTCACCTTTATTATTAACAAAACATATCTGAAAACTTACACCAATTCCAGTAGCTAGCCTTTCTCAAAGCAATTCTTCAAATGATATCAAAGATAACTGCAGATGGTTATTTTTGTTTTTTGTTGTGATTATTTCTTCACCTTTATTATTAACAAAACATATAGGAAAACTTACACCAATTCTAGTAGCTAGCTTTTCTCAAAGCAATTCTTTAAATGATATCAAAAATAATTGTAGATACTTATTTTTGTTTTTTTGTTGTGATTAAGACAATTATCAACAAAGGACTGAACCCCTATTTACTTGACCAGTAATCTCAGATGTAATTTGAACCAGTAACCTCTTTTTACAACATGTAACATCGTATCAACGAAATTGTCAAAACACTACACTAGTATAGGCATTACTTATATTAAATCTCATTTATTAAGCAATCTTCTATTTCTATGCTTTTAACTGGCTAGTTTAATCTCTCTTACTTGCTTTATAATATTTTTTACAGTCCGTTCATCTATCTCTACTGAGGAAACATTAACATTAAGATGCAGAATGCAGTTATTTACAAATTACATGTATCTCACTGGTTCGTCTGAGAACATACAAATTACATGTTCGGACATTTAAGATAAAAACAGATAACGTACACTTCATAGCCATTTCGTTCATTGAAATGGCATGACTATCAAGATCCTACACTTGTAGTAATTATACAACATATAAACATTGTGAGGTGCCCCATTTAAAAATTGGAAATTTCCTCAGCCTCGCTCAGCATGTGTGCTCCAACTCCTGAATAAACTAGTTAGTTAGTCAACCAAAAAATGTTAAATGTGGTAAGAAAGTGAAGGAATAATATACAATTGTAACACGATTGAAGCGTACCAGGTTTAGAAATTAAAGCTTACCAAGAACCGTTTGAACCATGGCATGTAATGCCACACGTTTAGTGTTTTGTAATACTTTGCAACCATGGCATAAATCACATATGCCAAAACCATAGTATATTGATTGCAAATCATGGTATAAACCAAACATGTTAAGAAATATAACCCATCCTTAAGGCATACCATAATTACAAACCTTATATTCTTATTGTTAAAACATTATTTTAAACTTTTGCAAGTTTATTCATATAACAAAGGGTTGGGCTCAAGACTATGGATAGTGGGCCCCAAGCCTTAGGCAAGTAAATCCCTAATAAAAAAGTAATAAATTAAAAACAAGTAAACTAAGAACATCACGTGCATGAATGTTTCGAAAGAAGCTAGCCACTGAAACATGATAAATATATCGAAACTTACATAAGTAAATCATGAGGAATCGGTTAGTAAGTACAGTAAATAAATGCATGTAATTTTTTTTTTTACGATTTTTAGGTGTGTTACAAATGTAATGGGGTTTATGGAGAGATGTTTGCATGATATGTGTGCAAACCAAGCGTTTGTGTCACAACTCATGCCAAATGAAGAGTGCTTTTGTGTTTTTCTCTTGTATGGATTTCCAGGTTAAGATTCATGTGTCAAATCATGTGTGCTAATTTTGTGTGATGTCTTTGTTTTGTTGCGACCAATGATAGTATGTCATTTCTGCATGAGTAAATGTAATGACAAATGCTTTAATGAGTTAGTGAAAAGGATTAATATTGTGAGAGGTTGTAGTATGTTGTTGTCTTAGTTGCATGTTGATGGTTTTATATGTTGGTTTACCTCTCATTATTGTTTGGTTTCTTGTCATTTATTAGCATGGAAATATCCCCTTTACCACTCTCTAAACCTTTCATGCAACTCTTATAGGTATCTCAAGTAAGACTTCACTTCGGGTCGGTATCTTGGATTTTGTTGGTCGGGTTGGAAGGTTGAACCTTAGTTAGTCGAACTCAACCAACAATACACTATCACTACTTGTTCTTCTATTTGTGTGTTGCTACAAGGTTGATTGGGAGATGAGTGAACATGGAAGAACACTAGCACCCAAATCATTGTGCAATCTATAAATTTTTAGAGATGAGGAGGAGTATAAGGCATTGTGCAAGATACATTGAGGAGATCCAAAAGTGACATGGTTTACTAGATCATTTAAACTTGATAAATAAAAATGAAACTCGCAAAGAAAAAATGAGGAAGAACAATATAACTTGAATCATTAGATGAAATAATTAGACGCATAGATAAAACAATGAACTTTATACAATAACGAAGGATATTAAAAAGGGTAATAATAGTTTTGAAATAGATTATTTGAAAGAGAAAATGAAAAACTTGATGAAGGAGGTGGGGATGGAATACGAAAGTAAATAATTAAAATATGTAACCTACTCCAACCCCAATTAAATGGAAGTACCACTAACTATTATATATGAGAAATACTTTTTTAGATTAAAAAATAAAATAAAGTATGCATTGTAAATATGTAGGAAATATACTATCAAACATTAACGATATGAATAGTAATATTAAGATACCAAAATACAAATAAAATAAGAAAACCTTTTTTTGAATTTTTTGGATTATATATGTTTTCATCTACTCTATGTATTGTTGTTAGTTTAAATTGATTTTTGTAATAATTGGTTAATACTCTCTATTTAAATTGTTTAAATTGATTTTTGTAATAATTGGTTAATGAGCATACGTTTTGAGAACTTTGTTGTTGAGTTTTAAAATAATATTTCATAATAAAAATATATAAAATATGTAAAACTTAATGAATTACCAAAATAAGTTATAAGGGTTGTGATAAATTTATTAACTTTAATAACATGATAATTCGAGTAGTTAGATTAATATTTCAAATGTTCCATATTAAATTAATCTTTTTATATATAGATAAATATTGATTATATTTTTTTTTATAAAATAATATTTCATTTTTTTTAAATTCAAAAAATATTATTTAAATTAACTTAATAAATTAAGTAATATATACATTTGTATTTAACATTTTGTAGTGTTAAAACTAGCTTAGATCCAAATCCTAGGCTCTATCAAGCGCCGAGAGGGATCAAATCTCTTGAGGTGCAAAAATCCTAGAATAGCTCCTTGAGTGCAATACCTGAGAAGAGGTTTGCACACGTCGACGTTTATCATATGACCAATATTTTGCAACATCTATCAATGTAAGTTCCTCCATATTCTTAGGTCGCTTAGTATATGCATCAATCAGAGAGTTATTGTTGTCAGCATTATCTGTATCAACTTGTACTTGTTTGAAAACCTTCATACCCACATTTAAAACCACAAAACGACGGTTACATTCTGAAAGAGGAGGTTCTAGAAGCAAATGGCATGTATCGTGTGCACCAATGTCCCTATCAATAATGGATTCACACAACAAATTTTATATGCACGTGATGCGGGTTCGTTTGAATTCTGGATGGAAGAGACCCACATCAACATATTGTGGAAAGTTTTAGATCCTTTTTTCAAATTTAGCAGCGTACTTTGCTATGTAATTAATAACCACGCGCTTGGAAAACACAGGCTGCCAATCTATATTAGCCCTCCACATCATCAATGTTTCACGATTGTGTGTATTCACTCTGTCATCATTTCTTTTAGGTTCATACATTTTTTCTCCTTGTTCATCAATGTAAAGTTTTGAATGGTCACATAGATCCCATGGTGTGTGGTACCGACAGACCATTTTTCCTCCTTTCTTTTGAAGACAACTTTTCTCATTGCAAGAAATATGATGCTCGACACTGTTAAGAAGTTCTTCATAATCAATCATTGGATACAATTGAAATATTTGTTTTGTGTCTTTTACACAAGGATGATCATCTACATTATCTCCAATTTGAATCTTTCGTTGATGTCCCTCACGTTGATTTATTGCATGCACACATTTGTCGAAATATTTTTTTGTAGATATAACTTCTCTAGGATCATCCCAATTCAAAGTGTCCATGTTGGGAGCATTTTTTAACCAAAGAAACCCATGGACATGAGGAGATCCACGATGTTGCCATTCGTAGCGACTCCAATAATCTGTAGCCTCATGAAAATGTTCAAAAACCCCTTCTCGAAACATTGTATGTCTCAAATGCATATAATGTGCTACGATGTGTGGATTATCAATTACATTTTGACGTCGCCATTTTCTTGCTTCATGTGGATCTGTAGGACTTGTGTCTGACATTAATTTATCCAAACAAGCCACTGTATATCCGCTGCACTTAGTGTGAAGAATATTGTCGGACAACCTATCTGTTGAATAAATTCGGATAACTCTTGACGACACTTGCTCCAATATGCACATGTACCTCTTAATACCATTCCAAATCTCATTAATCTTTCTCCCAATCTTGAATCTGGAAGATTTCGTAAATGTTGTCGTAACTCTTCCATTGTTTTGGGTAGTTCACTAATATTTTTCTTGACAAAAATAGTTGAGGAAGCTTGAGCATGATGTCTCATTATGATATTTAGTAAAAAATATCTGAAGTGAGGGTGCCTTCCAAATCTGTTATCACGATATCTGAGAAGATGCTTTGAGTACTCATGTAGATGGACATTTCGTCTTTGCGGTTGTAAGCAATCTGCCTCTCCTTTAGGGAACAATGATGGAAATGCCATATCAAATAATCCAACAGTTTTATACTCGTTAATCGGAGATGAACCAATTCTAGGCCAGTAATGCACATTAGTCAATTCTTCATTTGAGTTACTTTCATCCGGATTTGGATTATTTTCCCATGCTCTAATAATTTCTATCTCTCGTGGTGCACTTGGAAGCCTTGATGCAAAACAAGTTGTTTGTAAACCATCTAAGATATCATCAATTCATGATATCCCTTCCAACATTGCAAATTCTGTGTGGTCATCAATATTGGGAAGAGTAACAGAATTAAGCATATGTGCTATATCTGTTGCATTTTTAGGTTACATGGATGAGCCGACATTTACATGAGGAACATTACATGGATGAGAAACGTTACGTAGCATTACAACATCTCCCTCATAATCAACAATAATATTTTAGCCGACATTTACATGAGGAACGTTACGGAACGTTACAGATCTCCCCCATACTGGATTGTAGAGCGCCTCTCGGCGCAATCAAAATGAATTTGATTTCTTTAAAAATACATTAATAAATCCAAACTTAAAATAAATATATATTTTATAAATGAAAAATAAAAAAATTTAAACTAATATTAAAACTAAATCTCAAAAACAAGTTCTTAATAGATTATATTATATAAGAGAGTAACTTTATTTATTAAAATATAATAATTATTGTATTAAAAAATAAAACAAATTTTTAATAAATTATATTACATACAAGAGTAACTTTATTTTTTTAAAATATAATAATTATTATATTAAAAAATTAAAAATAAATTCTTAATATCTTATATTATATACAAAGTAACTTTATTTTTAAAAAATTATAATGTATTAAAAAATATAATATTTACTGTATTAAAAATTTATATGACTGAAAATAACACTGAAAGTCCTTTCAGAATTTCAAGTAAAAAAAATTATATGATTGAAAATAACAGTGAAAATCAGAATTTAAAAGAAGAAATATATGTATTAAAAAGTATGTGATTCAAATAATTATGAAAGTAAGAATTTAAAAGTAATGGAAAGGGATTAACAATTTTTTAATAAATTATATTACAAACAGGAGTAACTTTATTTTTTTTAAATATAATAATTATTGTATTAAAAAATTAAAAATAAATTTTTAGTAACTTATATTATATACCAGAGTAACTTTATTTTTTTAAAATTATAATAATTACTGTATTAAAAATATAATATTTACTGTTTTAAAAATTTATATGACTGAAAATAACATTGAAAGTCAGAATTTAAAAGTAAAAAAGTTTATATGATTGAAAATAACAGTGAAAATCAGAATTTAAAAGAAAAAATATATGTGATTGAAAGGCATTATGTATTAAAAAGTATGTGAAAATCAGAATTTAAAAGTGAAAATCAGAATTTAACAGTGAAAATCAGAATTTAAAAGTGAAAGGCATTATGTATTAAAAAGTATGTGATTGAAATAATTATGAAAGTAAGAATTTAAAAGTAATGCAAAGGGATTTATGTTGTTTACAGCTATCTGACTATAAGTAAAGCATTTTCGCCCAAAAAAATCAATATTTTCTGAAAACATTGATTCTTGCGACTTTAGCACTGACCGGTGTCCACATCAAAGACATTTGTGTCTTTAATCACATTATTTGCATTTGGTGACAGAATTTCGTTATATATATGTTATAAATTACTACAACGAACTCCAATAATTTAGGTCATATTTTATAGTTTCAAGGATTTTGATGGGTAGGAAAGCAGTGTTAACTATTCTGTAGGTTACTTGTTTCTTCACCTTTAGTATTAACAAAACATATCTGAAAACCTACACCAATTCCAGTAGCTAGCCTTTCTGAAAGCAATTCTTCAAATGATTTCAAAGATAATTGCATATAGTTATTTTTGTTTTATTGTAATTGTTCCTTCACTTTAATATTAATAAAACATATTTGAAAAGGTATACCAATTCCAATTCAAGTACTTGGCAATTCTTCAAATGATATCAAAGGTATTTGTACTGGTTTGTTTTTTGTTTTTTTTTTTAATTAAGAAAATTGGCAACCAGAAACTAGACTGACTTGACCAGTAATCTCAGGTCTCAGGTGAACTAGTGACCTCTTTTACCTTTTATAACATGTGACTTCTTATTAAAAGAATTGTCAATAAATCACACTGATGCAAACATTACTTATATTAAATCTCATTTATAAAGCAATCTTCTATTTCTATCATTTTAAGTGATTAGTTTAATCTCTCTTACTTGCTTTGTAATGTTTTTTACAGTCCGTTCATCTATTTCTGCTGAGGAAACATTAACATTAACAAGCAGAATTCAGTTATTTACAAATTACATGTATCTCACTGGTTCGTCTGAGAACATACAAATTACATGTTCAGACATTTAAAATAAAAACAGAAGAAGAAATGCGATTGATGAATAAGCTTTCATTATAATTATCAAACGTGAAAAGCCAATATGAGATTAACGTATACTTGGTAGCCATTTCGTTCATTGAAATGGCATGACTATCACTATAAACATTGTGAGGTGTCCCATTTAAAAATTGGAAATTTCCTCGGCCTCGCTCAGCATGTGTGCTCCAATTCCCGAATAAACTAGTCAGTTAGTCAACCAAAAAATGTTAAATGCGATAATAAAAAAAAAAGTGAAGGAATAATATACAATTGTAACATGATTGAAGGTTACCAGGTTTAGAAATTCAGAACAAGATTCAGCGATCTGCAGTCGGGAATATCGCGGGAAGCGCCTGAACATGAAGAGAGAGAGCACCTCCTCTAAATATGTGATGTGAGATGGATCATTACAGGTTTAAGATAAGAGGCGGTGCTCTCTCTCTTCTTGTTCAGACTCTGGCCAGACCTAGACCTCCATTATCTGATAATCATAAACAAGGTTTATCGGCCTTGCAGCTCAACGAGAAAATAATGTGAAGAAATGGTAAACATACCCCGCGTATATATAATACTTTAAATCACTGTATGAAATGACATTCCCTCCGCTGCTGTAAATGCGATGGTCAATGATCAGTTAATTCAGACATTTCGGCCTGCCAATGGGCGTCTTCAGCCAATTGGACTTTTGGTTCCTTCATTGAATTCAATAAAATCTGGGCGTCTTCAGCCAATTGGAGTTTTGGTTCGTTGAATGAATTCAATAAAATATGATGAAATTTACGGAGGACTTGTTGGTAATGGAATCATTAATAATTAGTTCTGTTTTTTAATTATGTTGGTGTGGATATATGCCGACTTAATGTGCTCATGGTGGCGATCAAATTTTCGCCTCTCACGGACATTGCATTTTATGTCAACCAAATAGTCTATGATGATTGTGGTTAATGTTTGTTGAGAATAAATTTTGGTTTATTAAACATAAAGAAATAGATTGTATAGTTTGTTTTAAAATTATATTTTTATGTTTAAAGAGCTTGTACTTTTGTTTTAAAATTGTATTTTTATGTTTAAAGAGTTTGCACATAAATTGTAACAAAGATTATGAAACTAAGATTTAATGTGGGTGTACCCAAGTCACTCTAAGAGGAAGTGATTTTCATCCTCAATGTTCATATTCTCACAGAGATGACATATCCTTTTCACCTTTCCACCCATATTGTTTTAGGAAATGCTCAAGGACCTGTTTCACTATGGAGTGGAGCTCATGAGTTAGTTCTTATCTTGCCTATATTAAATTTTTTCTTTGAACTAGTTAAAAGAGAGAGATGTTTTTGATCTTTTAGAATAGAATAGGGTTGATGACCTCTTTATAATATCTTAATTTTTTTTAGCTTCTAAATATTTCTCACACCACATTTAATATTTTGCAATGCAACAGTTTCTTCGATTTCTCAATGATTTAACGAGGCCCTCGTATCTTTAAACTCGCTGATTTTTGACATTTTTCACATGGATTTTTATTTTTTAACACAAATATGTATCAAAAGTTTCATGTTTTTTATTGATCTCCGAATAGTTTAACACAAATAAGTATCAAAAGTTTCATTTTTTTTTATTGAGATCCTTCATAACAATAATAACAATATGCTTTTTCTAAATAATTTTTTTTTTGTTTCTTTGTAATTGATTAATGAAGGATGTTAATGGTCAAGATTTTCAAAATATTATTTAGCTTCTTTTATTACTGGTTAATGTAGTATGTTAATGGCCAAATAGTAAATATAAACATGCTAATTGCACAAGATTAAAGGTAAGGAGGTTTTTTTTTAATAACATTGATGAGCTAATTTGCATAGTTTGACAAGTATCAATTAGTAGGTTGTGTGTAGAGTTAATGGTTGATGAGTTAGTAAGTTAATTGGTTGTTCATTATATATGAGTGGTTTAATTGTTAGTGAGTATTGTTTTAGTAAGCTTGGGAGTTAAGGATTTGTAGGTTAGTGTTCAATGAGTAAGGGTTAGTAGGTTAATGTGTTTATTATCAAATCATTTTCATTAATTTATGTAGATGGAAGGCTTTACACAAAATTCATTATCAATCAATAAATACGAACACACTGAAGTACATAAAGCATTAAATTATAAGATCGTATTATAGGTGAAGTATTTTCCCTATTCAAAGATCCTAGAATAGCTAAAGTCATGAACACCAATCATCCCTACATAATGGTGTACATATCAACCATTCATTCATAACTCTAAGGATAGGTGGTACATGGTATTCAATGTGCCCCCTGACAACAATAGTGAAGTCCATTTGTACTTCCTTAGGAAGATGCATGCTGAGTTTTTTTGGGGGGAATATGTAAACTATTTCCATTATTTTCCATTCCAATGTATTGGGTTTGACATGCTTCAAAACCGGCAATGTGGAAAGAATAGAGATGCCAATTTCCAAGCCTCTCTATGGAGTAGGCCACTTCCTAGGGCATACTTTGGACCTGCAGAGTAATTTATTTCACATACACAATATGAGATTCTGACAAACAAATATTGGGCTAAAAATAGTCTTCACATAGATTGCGTAAGAGAAATAAGAGAAGAATGGTTGAATAACAATATGATAAATCTTTCATTAATGATTATTCACATTATGGGTGAATATATAATAAAACATCAATGAATAATTCGAATACCTACACAGGTAGTTCAATCTACCAACCTAGAGAGACTGTAGAGCTAACTAGGAGTGGAAAAATCACCATTATAGCTAACTAGTGCAACTGTAGATCACTAAAATAGTTGATAACCAGTTACAATAAGTTAAAATCAGTTAATTGAAGAGGGTAGGTGAACAAAAGCGCATATATTCTCTTGAATCATGCAAACTGGTGCTAGAGACACTCGAAGTGATTTAACTAATCGGGATCAAATTTTAACTAAGGATAATTGATGACCTACTGGAGTCAACTCCTAGACACTGCTGCTGGAACTCTGAGTGGGTTCCTATAAAATAGGGATTGATCCCTTGAGCTCCAAAATGCATGCACACAGGTGTAGTAAGTGGCATATATCCACAAGTTATGCCCCCCATCCACTAGTGAAGTGATGAGACCTCCTAAGCTAGGGAAATTAATAAAATATACTTTATGTGGTCAATGGAGACAAAGGGAGGATTAATAATAATCCAGACACCCCCCTTTAATCTTAATTTTAGACTACCTGGGCCCTGATAACTAACACCAATATTCACCCATTACAATCTAAATGTAAAAAATATTTATCCATGTAAAATGACGAAAAAAGGCAAAACCACATGGGGAAAATCCCTTCCTAAAAGTTGGACATGAGATGCACCAAAAAATAAACTGCTCCAAATCCAAGTCATGTGTGAACTTGATTAGATTTCTGGAGGGATATTCTTCTTAGGAAGAAGAGGAATACACTCAGATTGATCATGAACATATACAATTGCATAATAGTTTATGGGACCATGTAACACAACTCAGATAATCTGACAAAAGAGAAAGAGAGACTGCTCATTCAAATTGATCTTGAAATCAGGTTCAAATGAGTCTTGATGTTCTTGATACTTCGAACCACGTGAATTTGATTCAGCTCTAGATGAGAGGAGCATGCATCCAAGTGAATGCAATAGGTCTCCATCATTTGTATTAGTGTGAGGAGATGAATATGTGGTTGAACAAGAAGAGATAGAAGACCTAGGACCATGGAGAGCGAATGCTTGAGCCCCAAAACATGATGTATCTTCTAAAAATATCCATGAAATCACAAAATGTAATATTTTCAATTCATAATAATATACTAACATCGAATCCCCAACAACAATTTTGAAAGAGCCTTAAGGTGCTTAATTTTTCTCACAAAAATTGATGAGATCAGTTCCAAGCATAACTCATAGGTCTTGAATCTATGAATCCATACCAATTAGGTGAGAGAATCAGTGGAGAGTTTTACAATAGTGGAGGTTTGAATCTCCTCTTTTGAAGTAGCTGCATGAAAACATGAGACATCAGATTTCTCAAAAAAATTGAGAGCAACAACATAATGATTCTGGTTTCGAATTGAATCAGTTGAAGACTCAGTGGGATGGAAGGACAGTTATTCAACAATGGAGGTTTAAATATCCTCTCCTGGAGTAGCTACATGAAAACATGAGACATCAAATTTGTCAAAAATTTCGAGAGCAACAGTAGAATGAGTCTGGTTTCGAATTGAATTAGTTGAAGACTCTTTCATTTCTTCATCTTCTTGAGAAATAATGGAGGATGGAATAACTTGAAAGGAGATGTCAGATGCGCTCTCCCAATGCTTTGCACTAATCTCTTGATTCGGCTAGCCAAATGCTTTGTCCAATTCGGACCAAATTTTACTTGGAAATTCAACATCATCAATGACATAGCACATCCTTAGAGGAAAGGATAGACACATGGATCCATATTCTCTGTCACGGTTATTCAACCAAATAGATTTCTCATCATCATATTCTCGCATTACTACAGCTCCAATAGACACATCAAAGGGCTCATGGCTCTTAAGATATGCAATCATCTTCAATTTCCATTCAGGATAGTTGAATCATGATAAAATTGATATCAAATCCATATTGAAGATGTACAATAGAGGTTTATGCAATTTTCCTCTTCAAATTCAGGAACAACTTTGAATCCAAGAAGTTATATCATCCTGTCAAGTGAGAAATATCAAGCTGAAATAGAGGGTATAGATGGACGTTGCAAATCTCTGATATTCATCTAAACATATATCTCAAACCAAAGACTCAAATTGAATTCCGCAAAATAACCCATTTCAGATCACAAAAATACATTTCAAACAAGATATAGTAGGCCCTCTAAGATGATCTGTAGAGGTCGTGGTACCTCTTCAAAGTTGGGTAAGATTTTCAAATTTTGTTGTTGAAATTGTACCTGCACAAAACTAGATTTTTTTTTATAGCCTCACCTAGATTTGATACCATATTAGATTCTGACAGGAAGACCTTGGGCCAAAAATAGTCTTCACATAGATTGCACAAGAAAAATAAGAGAAGAATGATTAAAGAACAATACGAGAAATCCTCCATTAACGATTATTCACATTATGGCTTAATATATAATACAACATCAATGAATAATTCGAATACCTACACAGGTAGTTGAATATGCCAACCTAGAAAGACTCTAGAGCTAATTAGGAGTGGGAAAATCACCATTATCATGCTAACTAGTGCAATTGCAGATCACTAAAATAGTTAACAAACAGTTACAATAAGTTAAAATCAGTTAACTAAAGAGGGTGGTTGAAAGTGATCTAACTTGATTCATGCAAACTTGCGCTAGAGACACTGAAAGTGATCTACCTAATGGGGATCATATTTTAACTAAGGATAACTGATGGCCTCATTAGAGGAAATTTGAGGTCTAAAATGGGCCTCCTAAGGAAAATAATACAATAATAGTTAAAATAATAAAATAATAGTCATTAATTTTGGAGGAAGAATGAAAAAAACTAATTTTTTTGTTCGTATTTTTGACATATCTCCTTGTGGTTTTACTCAAATTCCAAGCAAGAGAGCTCATTGGATGTGAAATTTAATTCTTCATCCAACGAGTACCCACACTACATACTTTTGACGGACCCTGCTACCCAAAAAATAGGAAATACCTAAAAAAACGTGATGACGACATCATCATCACATTTTTTCAGGTATTTCTTATTTTTGGGGTAGCGGGGTCCATCAAAAGTATGCAGTGTGGGTACTCGTTGGATGCGTAATTAAATTTCGCATCCAACGAGCTCTCCCGTTCAGAATTTGAGTAAAAACACAAGGAGATATGTCAAAAATACGAACAAAAAAAGTAGTTTTCTTTTATGACAAATATGTCAATTCAACCATTATGGTTGACTAATTTTACTGAAATTCTATTGGTTCCTGAATTCCAACTCAAAAAATTTATTGTTGGAGCGTTTTCTTATAAGGCCCATTTTAGACCCCAAATTTCCTCTAATGACTGGACTGAACTACTTGACACTGCTGGTGGCACTCCGAGTGGGTTCCTATAAAATAGGAATTGATCCCTGGATCTCCAAATTGCATGGAAACAGGTGCAGTAAGTGGCATATATCCACTAGTTATGTCCCCCATTAAGTAGTGAAGTGATGAGACCTCCCAAGCTAGGGAAATTAATCAAATAGACTTTGTGTGGTCAAAGGAGACAAAGGGAGGATTAATAATAAACCCAACACACATGATGCATTTAGACAATTGACCTAGTCCATGGGTCATCATACCATCTTTGTTGTGGGTGGTGGCCAAAAAGAGGCATCACTTATTGATCAGAGATAACCATTACTTGCAAGTCAAGCATGACACTCAACCACTAGATCGGGAGGAGCATCCACTCCAATAGTACCTTCTCATTCTCATACTTCCCGTGGCCATTTCTATTATGGATTTTCCCATTATGGTTATTTGTATCATGTAATTACATGGCACTTAAAAGGTATCGTGCAAACATGTTTGTTTCTTATGTCTTATAGATATAGATCTAGTTTTGTAATATCCCACTTCTCTACCCCTATACTTGTAACTGAAATCATAATTGTGTATCCACTCATGGCAAGGAGATCAAGCAGAGGCTCGAGTATGAATGTGAATTCCTAAGTTGTATTGTGAATTGTAGACTTAAGAGACTAAAGACTTACGGGAGTAAAATGATAGGGGCATGGATTCCACGGCGTAAAGAAATGGAATGGCTAGGTAGTCATCAAATTATGATAGGTGCCATCCTAGTGTCGCGGGTACTTAACAAAGAAAATGACCTGTGATGACCCTTCAATTTATAATGACATATAAATTATGACTTAAAAAGTTAGTCCTAGGTGGAGACACCGAAGAAACTTGTAGTCGACACAAGGCATTAACAAACACCTAAGACTTAAGAATTAACGTGAGGGTAGTTATTATAAAATACTAATAAGTAAAATTAATAAGTTAGTAGAAATGTCATTGATATCTTAAAGTGGGCAAATGATGCCAAGAGAATATTCAAGTTAATAAACTAAGTCGAGATTAATTATTTGAAGATACTTGAGTGAAAAATGACACAATAATTAGTTAAGTTGACTTAAGATTGATTATCTTAAGTTAAAGGTTACTAAAAATTAGTTAACTAGTTGAGTTAGCTAAAAGATAGGTTAAATCTTTAGTTAAAATACTTAAAGATTATTAAAGTTAAAGTTAACTAATTAAAGTTAACTAAGGTTAAATAAATCTAACTAATTAGAGTTAGTTAAATTAAAGTTAAGTTAATAAATACTTAAATAAAGTTAAGGAAGTTAAAGATTAAAATATTTATTGAGTCAATGAATAAAAATACTAGATTAGTTAAAGTTATCAAAAAATAATTAAATAAAATTAAGTTAAGTCAAGGCTCATTAAAAACTTTTAAATGTTTTTTAAAAGATTTTAAAATGAGAATTTTCTAAAAAGTAAATAGAAAGGTCAATTTCCTTTTAAAAAGAAAAAACTCAGTTAAGAGAAGGGGCCGTACGCCTTTTCTCCCCACTCGCACAATTCTTTTGTTCAGCTCAAGCCCTAGGAAGAAGCAAGGATTTGCTTGGGATTAAATATTTATTGGGCTGTGTAATTCAGAGGGATGTCTCTGCACGAGAGCAATCCCATTTCCTACATAGATGAGATAAGTTTTGCTCGGCCTCCTTTAAAAAAAACTCTGAAAGTGAGTTATTTTTTATATATCTCATTTGGATTTTTTATTAAGTTTTTACAAATGGATATATATATTTATATATATCGTTGAATAACAAAGAAAAAATGGTTTCTCCTAAAATAAACAAGAACCCTTAAGAAAAAAATGGTTTCTTGTGAATAAACCAGATCCCTATAAGCTTTTTTGAGGAAGCCGCTATTTATGGGAAGGGGATTTCTAATACAATACAATGTTCTGAGAAGTTAAGAGCGCTCTGCGCCAGACCTTGTGGAGATCTAAATACAAAATGAATAATAAAAAGAAAAGCAAACATCCTTATAGAGAAAGGATCTAGTGCCTTGTTGCCATAGAGAAAGGACACACGCCAAACTTAACTTATAACAGAACAGAAGGGAGTATTCATAGTCTTTGCTGGTTTAGAAGCTCTAACGTGATCTATGAAAAGGTTGACTCAGTATTCTGTTAATCTCTCAATACACAAAGAAAAATGTTGGCTACTTTTTAAATGAAAACGATTTACCTGTATTGAAAACGCTTTACTTGGGTTGGGTTTAAAGGACAATAATTTGTTTGCAAATATTTTAAAATTGAAGGCTTGAACAAGGGGTAATCCTGTTAAAAAATCAAGATTTTCAGCCTCAGAATTATTGGAAATATTAATTATTGAGAGATCTATATAACATCTCAGCAACTCATTAAGAGAAATATTAATTATTGAGAGATATATATAACATCTCAGCAACTCCTGTAGAAGTACATTGTTTAGGCTTCATTGTTTACATTGATTCGACTTCATCATATTTAAGTAGTAGAATTGTATTCAAGTTAACTTTCTAGGTAAAAATGAACTATAATATTTAATGTAAGTTGGTAGTTTCTAAGATAAGCACATTTTAGTCTCTTTATAAATAAGAAAAGAAATTAAAAACAAGGGGTGTGCCGAACATAGAAAAGAGAAGAGTAAAGCAGAGTAAGCCCTCAGTAGTGAAGACGAAGAAGAAAAACTCTCAGAAGAATATGAGAGGTGAAGCTAGTGTGTTGTAAAAGTTGAAACTTGGTTGTAAATTTCCAAGTTTGTAATTTTATATAATTCCATAGTTTATTGTTGAATGCATGTTTTATGTATGTGGTATATCTTCTCCATATTTACTTGTGTGAATGTTGTTTACATTTATAGTTTGTGAAACACACAAAGAATCCACAAATATTCAACCCCCTAAAACTGAGTTTTTTCGTTAAAGTGGTGAACACAAGTCTTACTTAAATACTTTGGTTATATGATATTGTGAGCTAGTGGCAATATAGTTGTGTCTAGGTTTATCATAAGTTAACTTAGGTGTTGGTAAAAGATGTTTTTCAAATTATAAATCAATAGACTAAGAAATATCATTTTATAAAGTTCCACTTAAAGTCGTCTTGTCAAGTGGCAGTTGGTGGCAACCAAAAGTTGGTGGATGATAAAATGTGTCTACCAAAAAGTGAAAGAATCCTATACCATTGTAGTATGTGGGATACTTGTCTGTAGTAGTAAATCCTTGTAGCAGTAAGTGAAAGTAAAATATTCCACTCGAAATTCAAGTGGGTAATGGTCCAAGTTACCTTGTCAAAGTAAAAGGCAGGGTTTCCCAAGAGCATTGTGTGGCAGCCCCAATTGTAAAAAGAAAAAAACAAATTCCTTCCACTTCTCGTACACATATGTAGAGTTTACAAATTCCAATTTTCTCAAGAAAGAATTATGAGTATTGGTCTCTAACAATGAACGCTTTGTTTAGAGGACAAGATGTATGGGAGATAAACCAAAATGGATATACAAAACCAACATATGAGACGCCATATAATAATATCACACAAGCTAAAAAGGATGCCCTGAGGAAACATAGGAAGAAAGACAAAAAGTCTATATTCTACATATACCAAGCCATGCATGAAAGCATACTCCCAAGATGAAGCAAATAATTATTCGCTTACACAAATAATATTACCAAAAGACTTGGAATATTAAATAAGCTATAATAATATATAAATTGATGATAGAATAGATATGATGATAGATTACAAAGTGAGTGCCATATATATATTAATCGCAAAGGCACTTTGGATACTATCCATGGGATGTGTCATTTTAGAATTGTTTACTAATAAGTATTTATTAATTATCAATTATCAATTATTAATATCAATATGTATTAATATTAATAATTAATATTGATATTTAATAGTTATTATTAATTATATAATAGTTATTTAGTGATTATTTATTATATATATTTTTGTTCATTACATTGCCTCTCTCTTAGAATTGCTTTGTCCTCAAAGCACAATTATGGAAGACTTTATCCATTGTTCTAGCTCGTAACGCTTTCTTATGACATTATGTGTTGGTAGTTGCAACATTTGACGAAATAAGACGATACTTTCTTTTAAACATTGTGTGGAAATGTTGCGTCAGTTGTGAATTCATCCATTCAAGATATACCCTTAATGGAATTATTTGCGGACCGATTGTCAAGAGTTGTCGATTTTGTCTTTGCTCTTTGTAGGAATAATACGGGTAATTTTTCTTTTGATTTTTTCGTCTATTATAATGACTCTTGTGATTTGGATCGCGATAATAAACTTGAATTGCCTGTGAAGTGTTTACTAGAACTTCAACTTTTAGTGCTTCTAAGGATTTTTGTAATTGTTTTTCGGAACCATTTTCTGTTGATGCTTGTAGCGATGTGACAATAAGATTGTTCTTTTGAACTTTGATGAGATTTGCATTGATTCCCTTTTCTTATGTTTGAATTTGAGCCTTTGATGACTTCTCTATTGTGTTAGTCATCGTTTTTGCTTTAATTTGATGTTGGTTGTATCGACTTCTGTGATTTGGGTGACGATAAGGTATTCGAGACGTTTTTGGAACCCATGTAGAAACTTTAATTGTTTGTGATTCTTGCGATTTACTAATTGATAATAAATCTAAGGATTTTTTTAACTTCTCATTTTTTAATTTTTTTATTTGTTCAGTCAACCCTTGATTCAAAATTTTTAAGCGAGAATTTTCTTCATTTTTTTGTAATAGTTTTTTATTGAAATCATTTTGGAGATCCACTTCCTTTTGGTGGAATTGCTCTTGGCTTTCCTCTTGCGATCTATTTACCCTTTTTAATTTCTTAATATGTGCAATCAAGTCTTGACTATGATTCTTCAAACGAGTAATTTCTTCATCCTTACTAGAGACAATTTTTTCAACTTCTTTCTGCTTCTTTTGTTCTGACTTCTGATTACCCTGTGAAATCATCTTTGATATATCCTAGAATTCTTCAGATGTTGGAGGTTCTATTTCTGACTTCATTGTAATATCTTGAAATGTGATTCTCTTTCACTTATAGGAAAATGTCAGAAACTTCTTTTCGACATTTAAGATGAAAGTCCCCAATGTTTTTATCCAGGGTAAACCCAAAATTATGTCACCGTCAAATCTCCATAAGGAACTAACAATGAATTTCAATGTGTGTTATAGCAGATTTAACCACTCTAGGTGAATCACACTTTGTATGGCCTTCCCCTGTCCCGCTGCAGACTCTTTAGACCCCATGGACCATATTTTATCCTTTGGTGTTACCTTGATCATCCCTAAAAACTATATAAAAAGTGATATATGCGGCTTTTTACTCGATAACCGTGTACATACGCGGGTTTGAACCCTATAACCGCGTACATCGGGATGTGTGCATATTCCAAATCATTTTGGAGTTTTCCTTGACATGGATCCGACTCATTTGACTCCTGGCCTTCCATATGCCTTGAGATCGCTCGGATTCGACCCTTCATTATCCCTTGTGAAGCTATATAAGGAACCCCTTGGTACATTGAAGGCATATAGAGAGATTGAGAGCAACTAAACTATAGTCCATTGTTGCCAGAATTTGTGCTTGAGTCTGCATCCCTTTGTCCCTTGGAGCACTGTTGTGTTCTTCCCAAGCTTGCCTTTTGCTAGTGAGATTGCTATCGTGAGATGGAGGATTGAGGTGGTGGAGGCCCAAGTGGGGGATTCAGTTTCTCCGGTTTGCAGACGTGCCGTCAGAGGTTGTATCTATCTTGTAATCTCTGATCTATATTAATAAGAACTATCTTTTCCTGTCCAATAATGTGTATTTGATTGAATATTTTATCCATTGGAATATTTCAAATGCTTTTACATTATTGATTATATATGCTAGAATAGATATAACACCATGATATATAGTATGCTTGTATTGTTTACTTGTTGTTGAGGAAGTATTATATCAACTCAAGCTGAAGATTGGAAATCTCAACAGGGATCTACTTCAACCGTCCGGAATAAGGTACGAGGTCTGATCCTTTAGTGTTAGACATTTTATTTCTATTGCATATTGGGAAAGATTGATTTCTGGAGTCAAAGTTGTCTGATGTGGTACCCCAAGCCATAGGAATTTCTCTCCGTAACAGAATTGGCGACTCCGCTGGGGATGTTCCTTGTTTTTCTTTGGGGTTGGGGGCACAATGGGCT